>JANVCG010085443.1:0-16013 GCA_025505365.1 Haliclystus inabai
AGGCCACTTTAACCCATCAGTTCAAGCGGTTAGCAAAAACCCTATGTCGCACTTTGTACCTTTGTTGGGACGAACCCCAAACACTGAGCCAAAGCCACCGATTGGCAAGGCTATTTGCGTAACCAGTAAGGCCTTTAGATGCTGATCTGTGTAATTGTTTGGGGTGTATTGCAGTCCCATTTCGTGGCTCTCCGTATAGTGTTACGAAGAATTAGCATGTCCAAATTCCAGAGTCTACATTTTTTTCAATATTTAAATGTTTGACATTTTAAGCTTCTGCTCACGTTGCCATTTACGCCTAAGAATTCCATCAATATTCCCCCCAGAAAAAATTCTTTCTTTCATATCGCGTGCCTCAACGGCAGAAGGGAAAATACATTTTACTGATTGAGGGTTTAGCCCTCTTTTTTTGTTATTTCCTGTTTTGTTTCTAACATCCAAGGCTAGCAATTTATCTATATGAGATAGATCCCCCCAACTTAGGACTCTTGCATCGATCCATTCCGAATAATGTAGTTTAACGAATTCAATTGGATCCAATTTCCCTCGTATGTATTCAGCTACGGGTTTAGTTGGAAGTGGAGATACTTTCTCATCAATCGTGCTGAAAGGAATTTCTTTTAAAGAAAGTGTTGTAATAATTGAGAGAATTTTATTGGTAAGTTCTTCCACTAGTTCTTCAGAAGAACCTTCTATTTTATAGGAATCTAAAACTTCTTTGATCATATCTGAGATATGATTTTCATCTAGAAAAGATAAAATTGGTACATTTTCTTGTTTTATATCTTCATTAAATACTGATTTTACAGTTTTAGTCAAAACATTAGAGTTTTCTTGCTCACAAATATCAAAATAAATCGATGACAGACCATCTGATATTCTTGGAAGTTTTCCTGTCTTAGAGCTCTGTTTAAAAAATTTTTCTCGTAATTTAGGTTTCTCTTCGAAGCCTAGCATTTGGGCTTTGAAATTTTCTGTTTCTTGAGTTTCACCAGAAATTTCGAACCTTTCTTTAACTTCAGGCTTCCCAATTGTAGCAGAACTCATGTTACGGTCTTTCCCGGGCAGATTCACAGATGAAGCGTAACGTTCCGTCGCTGTTGTGCTAAGAGCACTGGTGACAAAACCTCAGGAACAGGAACGTTACCGTGTCTGCTTACCGCCATTTCCAAATCAGTGAAAGAGAAGAAATCAGCTGTGGGCTTGCTGCTGTCGAAACCATCACCTCGATTACCGAGCGTTTGCGGCGCAGTCGTAAGAGTGTAAGCCAAGAGATAAACCGCAATTCCGTACAAGGTTTATACAGCCCGCCACAGGCGCAAGAGATCTACCGATCGCGGCGTCAGAAACAATCCGTTTTGGAGCGTGATCATGACCTGCAAGCTTTTGTTGTCGAGCATTTGCAAGCGGGTTGGTCACCTGAGCAAATCTGCGGTTGGTTGAAACGCCAAAGCAAAATTGTGATGCGCTGTATCAGGGGTTCGTCTGCATATAGGTACGTGAAGTACCACAGGGATTGACGTAACCCTTTGAAACCCCTTGTTCAAGAGTGCTTCTTATACTCCTGAAACAAGCGACTGAACTAGTAACGAATTTCAGGGGTAATTTTACGCATATTTCCAAAAATCACGTTTGTTCTTAAAACCACGGTTTTAGGAACACCGTGGCTTTTGATTTGTTGCCCCGCGAAATTCAGGCTTAGAACAGTTGGTCAGAACGCGGTGTGACAAATCACTGTTTTATCAGCAACTTCAGCCTGTTAGGCTAATTCCTGTGGTGGGTTACGTACCTTTGTTGGGACGAACCCATGACGTTTGACAATGACCAGGGCTTTGTCAGTCACGCCAATCTCCAACGCATGTTCGACATGAAAACCTGGTTCTGTGATGCTTATGCAAGTTGGCAAAAAGGCGGTGTTGAGAACACGAATGCCCGCCTGCGACGCTGGCTCCCAAAAGGCTTTGACCTCAGCCAAATATCAAATGCCGATTTTAAAGAAATTGAAACAGCCAATAATGCTGTTCTCAGAAAGTGTTTAGGCTTTCTCACGCCAGCCGAAGCATGGACAAAAGCCATCATAAAGGCTAACCCTTGAAAATCAACAAACGTTACGCTTCATCTGTGAATCTGCCCCGGAATTGTTTCAATGGAATTACGCACAGTATCCCATGCTTCAAGACAATAAGCCCTTTCTATAAATCTTGTCATTCCATAGCGGGGGAAAAACTCATTTTTAGAAAAATTGAATTCAAGAGAGGCTTTTCTGTTTAGACGCAAGACTACTTTATTAAGATTTTCCAAAAATTCCTCCCATACATCTGTATATTTTTCATACTCAAAAGAACCCTCAACTGAATAATCAACCTTCGCAAAGGTGATTAATTCAAAGGGAAAGAACCTTTGAATTTGCTTTGTTATCTGATTTAATGCCGATATTTTTGTGCTAATAGAAATATTTTTGTTGTTTGGAGACAACACATCATTAAATCGGTAACTCAATATATTAAGGTATTCTACTACAATTTCTTTACGTAAGTCTCGCGCTATAGATGCAATCATATTGTTGTAAAAATACCAGTTCCGAGTGAATATAGAATTGTTAGTGTCGTCTTGATCGCTAACATTAAAAGAATCTACTGAACCATAAATTGTAGAAGCGCAAAAAAATGGGGCACCACCAATTCGGATGGGTGTTAGTAATAGATCATGCTTTTCCTTTGTTTTCGTAGTAGACATTAATGAAAACAGGAAAAAATAGCAGGCATCAAGCTGCATTGTTTCGTTTACTTTTTCTTCACTTTTACTAAGCGTTTTTACAAAGCTAAAAGGGGTTTTTAGTCCTCTTTTCATTTTGTGTATAAGAACATCTTCTCTATGGTGAACTACCCCGGAAACCAAGCAAGAGTCACAAAACAACCTTTCATCAGCTCTGAGAGGCCTCTCTAAAATTTCAAAAATTTTCACAGGACTTCGTTTTATCATTTCGAAAAACCAATTTCGAACCTTAATATTAGGATATTTTGATCTTGTTAACGAAACGGAAGAAGATTTGTTAAAGCTTTTAGTTACCTCAAATTTAAATTCACGTTTTCTAGAATCTAAAAAACTAGGACTATCCTTTAAAAAGTTAATAGCATCTAAAATGTCCATTTTTTGGCTTTCTGGTAGAACGATTCTTGTTTCAAACCGATACCCTCCCCTACCTTTCATGCTGTATCTCTTATCTGCCAAAATAAATAATTTACGATGGAAAATGACACGGACAGGTAGCTCAATATACCTTTTTATTGGCTCAGCTTTTATCTTTTTGTAATGTTCATCTATTAAATTTCTAAATCGAATATCCGTAAGGCGATCTATTTCATTAGAAATTTGAATAGATGTGGTGTCATCTTTCAAAGGTAAAAACTTGAGAATTGGGCTAAATTTTGCACCAGAAATACCTTGATGAACCGCTTGGTTAAGCATCGTATGTAAATCAACGTCAAAATCTTTACAGTAAGTTTCAGTAAGGCAGCTAATAACCTGCTTAATGAGCACTGTTTCTTTTGAATTTACAGGAATAGGTGAAATATCTACAGGAGTTGAGCCATCTTTTGTATAGGAAGAATTCACTCTTGATATTCTTAATTTGTAGATGCTGTTTTCTGTATCACTTCGGGCAAGCGTAATGAGCTCAATTTCATGATCAAATTTATATAAAAAGCGAATATCCATCTTTTGGGGGAAATCAGAGATTTTGGAAATTTCTTTTTTTTTGCCCTTAACATTGACTCTATATTTACTGAAAAATGATGAAACTTCCTGGTTGTAAGCATCTTCGAAAAAGGTGTTGCCAATTAAAAAATTATAGTTTTTCAACTCCTCAAACTCGACATACAATTGCAAGATATATTTCCCTTGCAAACCTAATAAAAGACGATTTGCTAGCTGGAAAAACCCGAGTTTAGCAAGATTTTTATTTGCTAATGCCTCGAACATTAATCTTGCGGTATGATCTACACGCCTAGAATATTGCTCATCTGTCACTTTTCAAAGGCTTTCGTCTTTTCGGGCAACTGGCATCGCATTCACTAATCCAATCAAGCGCCTTTTGATGAGCTATTATATGAACTTGATACATATAGGCTGCCATAGGGGTTTTTGTGATTCGTCCTCTATAGTCAGCTTTCACAAGAGCCAAAGCGTCGAATAGCATTTGTCTTGGATAGACTTTTGCCAAGGTTTTTAGCATTGAATTATCTATGTTACCTGTCGGGCCGAGTTGAGAGAGTCCTTCTCTAATGTCCTCGATGATAAACGGAATGTCTTTCAAATTACCAAGATATTTGAATCGCCTTTTAGGAGGTGTCTTAGTGCGCTCTTTATAAGCTACAAGTTTATAATCCTCATCATCGACAGTTCTTTCGACCTTTAAACTCAAAATACCTGTAGACAATTCTTTTCCCTGCAACGTCTCTACAAATTCTTTCAGTTTTGCGTGTCGTGCAAATTTTTTCTCATACCTCTTCCCGGTTAGCTCCAGATCGTCATAGATTAAAGCCGTTGCTCTGCGTTCCCATTTAGGTTTTCCAGAAAGAAAATTATCGAGCATATTATACAGGGTAGCGGCGGCATCGCTTTTAATAGAAAGCAACTCTTTAAAGCGGATAGGTTTTGTGTGTCCCGATAGCATGTTCTGTACGAGATCTAGGTTTAATCGCACCTTATGCTGAGCCGAAAAGAACTCTCGATTTATCATGTCTTGACGTTGTAAATAGCTCTTGGCGTCAATCAGATTCATACCGTCTACTTCTGTAGTTTCCATGCCATCAGCCAAAAAAGAACGTTTCCAATCAATAACGCTTCCATTGAGAATAATAAGCTGCTCTTGGATCCGTTCGGCTGTATCACGTCCAGCCCATGTCCATTCCAAAATTGACGCTATCTGACGAGCTGAGAATGTCACTCTACCGTAAGGGTCTTTCCCCTGCTCTTCCCAAAGTTGGATTAGAGCAAACAGTAATTTTTGACTGGTGAGAGTCGGTCGTTTTTTCTCGTTTAGAGGGGTGATGGTAATAGAAGCAGAAATTGCCTTATCACCTGTTGGAATTTCAATTCGTTTTGTTTGGTAAAGATCCTTTGCATACGGCGAAGAAAAAATCAGAGGCGCCCATTTACCTATGTTGATATCTGGACGCACGATTTCATTGGCTTGAAATAACTCAAGCTGATTGGTCGTTTCTCTAGTAAGGATACGGTTCATAGCGGTGGGAGGTTCTCTGTATGCTCCCTAAACTATACCCGTGGGAGGTTCTCTGTATAGCCAATTTTAAATTTTTTTAGAGAAAGCTCTAATTAGTCATTTAGCGTGGGAGGTTGTCTGTATGCTCCGTGGGAGGTTGTCTGTATGCTCCGTGGGAGGTTGTCTGTATGTTTTGGTTTTGCTAAACCTTTGTTATTAAAGGATTAAAGCCGTTTTTTTTTAAGCTGAACACTTATGTATTAAACACTAATGTATTTAAACACAGTTACAAACGCGAAAAATCGACAAGACAACCATATAATTTCAAAGATTTTTCTATCTTAGCAGTGAAAAAAGAAAAAAGATAATTCCTTCCGAAAATTTAGCTTCTAAGACGTACTAAATTTGTTTCAGGTGCATTGGGTCAGAAAACTTCGAAAACCCCCTCAGCGGCTAAATTTGGGGGCATCAAGAGCCATTCCAGTTCTGTTTCACCACTAAATCTTAGAAAAGATACGCAAATTCCCCTTCTCTCGCCTTATTTTAAGCATTAAAAAGTGTTTAAAAGGTTTTTACCTTAAAAAAAGTTTATAGAGTTTTTGCTTTTTAAACTTGATGACCTTGTGTTGATTCGTAAGATTTTAATTAATGCCTATTCAAAAAATTGCCGTCTACAACGAGAAAGGCCGGGTTGGGAAAACTCCACTCGCTCTAGAACTCGCTTTGAGGAGGGGTTTGAACTACGCCACTAACCAAAACCGACCCCGACAAGATATTCAGCAAGTTATCCCCGAAGATGAATTTTTGCAGGTCGCTCCAAACAAGGAATTTCCTCAGCTAGACTCCGATTTTCCAGTTGTATTCGATCTGGCCGGAGAATTAGTCGGTTATGAAAAATCGATATTATCAGCAGTAAAACAGGTTGATCTAATCATTGTTCCGGTGGTCAATGAAGCTGACGCGATAGAAGGCTCAGCTTATGCCATTGCAGAACTGCGAACCCTAAAAGATCTAAAAGCTAACTTCTTGGTAGTTGCAAACCTCTTGAGATCACCAGAAGATTTTGAAAATATCAAAACCATTTTAACCGCTAAACTAGGCGATGAACTTCCAATCTTACCGCTTCAATACTCCAAAGCTTTCAACCAGATTTTCCATGAAGGAAGATCTATCGAATCTTTGGTAAATGATGGTGGTTTACGCGCTTGGAGTTTCAAGAAAGTTAAAGCCCAACTTGACGCAATTATTTCTCATATTGATTCCCTATGAACAAAAAAACCTTCGGTAATACTCCCCCAATCGAGCCAGTAAAGCCTCGTGGTATCATTAAAGATTTTGAAAGTGCTTCGGCTAAAGTCGAACCTAAAGCGCCCAAAAAACCAAAAAAACGAATTGGGCGACCGCCTAACAAAGAAAAGTTGGTAAGTCTGACTATTTACCTCACAGAAAAAGAGGTTAAACGGGCTGAGGAAAAATCAGGTTTAGCCGGCAAGTCTAAGCACATAGTCGCTTTTCTCAGGGAGAAGGGGTATTTTGAGTAATTTTAAAAGTGAAAACTGTTTTTAAGGTTTAAAAGGTTTTTAAATTATATTCTCTTTTCTGAGCCATTGGAGTTGTGTGATAGAAAATTCTGCAGGGTCAGAGATGATTTCAGGAATTGGGAGCTTTCCCCGAGTAGGAGACTTGAAGTTTTGATCCCAGTTGAAGCCTTGAGCCTTTATTTCGAGTCCGTCTAAGCGGTCTAAAGCTCTCATCTGGCCTTCAGCCCCGGCTTTGTCCCGATCATACCAAATGAGAACTTTTGGATTTCCAAGCCGTTCAATAATTATCTGTAGCTTTTCAGCTTGAGCTACTGTCACTTGAGAACCAAACGTCCCCAACACGTTTTTGATTCCAGCTTCAATGCATTTAGCGAGATCGAAACAGCCTTCAACCAATATCAACCGGTTAGTCAGAGCAACTTGTTTAAGAGCTTCAGGGTCAAGCAGAAGCAGGTCTACATTATAGAGTTCGAGCGACTTTTTGAAGCTTCCGTAGAGGTTCCATTTCGGAGTGTCAGGATCTACTTCTATAGCTCGCCCGATGTGAGATAGTATAACCTTTTGCAGTTTTACCGCTTCAAGATCTTCAATTCCTCGAATTTGAAAAACAATCCTGTCTCGGAGAGAACTTTTTGATTCAGCAGGCAAATAGCCGCAGCCTAAATACTCGCAAGTTTCCGAGGATATGCCTCTGTTAGCAAATTGAGGATGAGTACCTTGCTCTGTCAAAGAAGGCAACAGGGTCTGTCTAATAGGCTTATTTAGGCCTTCTAAAGGGCTTTTTTTTCTTTCACTGCTTGGAATTTCGGAAGCGTGTGCTTGTGCTGAGGCTGTCGATTTAGGGGTGGTATTATCACCATAATAGCTACAGTTATGATCAACTACCCAACGTCCAGCTTCATATATATTACCGCCATGTATGGCTTGAACTAAGTCTAAAACCCCACCACCCTGACCTGTAGAATGGCAATACCATCGGGCTCCGCCTTTAGGGTCAGCGTTCATATGAAATGAAGGCGTCTTTTCTTCAGGATTGAAAGGGGATTTAGCCCACCAGTCATTTACTTTAGACTTCTTATCTATTTGGCTCAAACCCAAAGCTAAGAATGTTGCTTGCCAGTCTACATTACTGCGAATTTCATTAAGCAAATCATTGTCTATGAAATCAGGCCGATTTTTTGGTTGATTCATTCTTGTGGAATTTCGACTTCAAAATGTGTCGAGTTGAATTATGGGTATTTGGCTAACTCTGGAAAGTTTCTTGTCGTTTGTAACAAAACAAGTGCAATTATAAGCGATAGCAGTGGCCAGATGCAAAGCATCTAAAGTCTTGAGGTTGTACTGCCCTCGAAGAGCAGCTGAACTCATATATATATCCTGATTGAGTGAAACGAGCTCTATTGATTCAGTACCAGTCAGCAATTCCCAATATCGCTCATACAAAGCTTGATTTTTGTCTTGTAGAGGTTTTGCTAAAAGCTCTGGAAGGAGAACTTGACCCCCTATTACCCGAACTTCGGGGTGGTCTGTGTATTCGAGCAAACGAGCTAAAGCTGTTTTGTAAGCCCCGCCACCTTCAAATGTGTAAATATAGATATTTGTATCAAAATATATTCGTGAACCGAGCGTGTCTGAATAGTTCATCGATTATCATTACGCCCTTCCCGAATATAATTATCTATCTCCTCGGTAGATTCAAAAGCTCCTTTCGCGGCTCCTAACAACTCAGACATCTTATACTTTTTGGTTCTGTCCTGAACTTGCTTAACCGTAAGAACGATTTGATTAGGCTGGACGTTAGCTTCAAGGTAATCACCAGCGTGAAGGTCTAGTTGGCGAATAATTTCGCGCGGAACGGTTAACTGGTTTTTTTCACGAAGCTGGATTAGAGACATATTAGCATCCATTTTTCAGAAATTAGGAAATTCTTACTAATCTTAACGTGTTTTCCTAAAGAGTCAAAAATGCTGATTAAGTTTGGTTTTTGTAACGGTGCGCTTATATCTTAGTTAAGTATTGATGAGCTTTGAGCAGTGACTTCAAGCAGAGCTTGAATGAGATGTGAGCAGTGATAGCAAGTTTGCATAACTGCGCTAGACGAGTAAAATCCTCGTCGCTTCGTAATGCTGAACTTGTTGGGGTGACCCCAAACCCCTAATTTAGCAAAGCTAAATGCGCCCTGAAAGCAGAGCTTTCTAGACGCTAATTGCATTGAAAGAAAATGACAGAGGAAACAACCAAAGAAATTTCATCACAAGTTGAGCATGTTGTGTCTGCAGAGACAGAGATAGCATTTGAAGCAGAACGCCTAGAACGCCGCCGCGAACAGAAAAGACGGTATTGGAATGAAACATTCCAGAAGAAGAAACGACGCATTCATGGAACGCTTGATGCGCCAGTGTATCGAGAATTAGAAGTTCGGGCGAAACTGGAAAACAGAAGTCCTTGGCAACAATTATTGGCGGAATCGGAGGCTTATAGAGCCGGACATTTTCTGCCATCAGAAATAGTAGAAAATCAACTTCAAAGCTTAGATGTTCAGTGTCGGAAAATTGGTACGAACATTAATCAGATTGCCAAACTGTCTAATCATCGTCGCCGTGTTTGGGGCGGTGGGTCGGAGCTGAAAGAATTACGATTACTACTAGATGAATTGAAAATGGTGATTGCCACCTTATGGCATCATCGTAAAAGCTTGGCGGACGAAGTTGAAAAAGAAGATGAAGCAAGGGAATGATCATCAAAAGCCTTGCGCGAAAAAAGCCCACCTTCAGAGACTTACTAACTTATTTCCACAAGGAAGAAAGTTTAGAAGGGTCACTTCTTCATAACCTGTGGTCAGAAGAAAATTCTCTTGAAACAGTGACTCAGGAATTTGAAGAGAATTTTAACTGCCTTCCACCACGCAAAAATGGAAACGCTCTTTATCATGAGATTATTAGTTTGCCGCAAAACGTCTCGTGGCCGAGGGAAAAGCAGCAAGTAGCTTTGTTTGACTTAGGTCAGGAATACTTAAGATCTCGTGCGCCAAACCAGCTGGCTTACGGTGTGATTCATAATGGAAAAAATCACTTGCACTTACATCTTTGTATAAGCAGTAACGAGGCGGCTAGTCGTTCGCGTTCTCGTTTAACGAAGGCAAAATTTAGAGAAATTCAGAAATCACTTGAAGACTACCAAAGTCAGAAATACCCGCAGTTGGGGCAAGAAAAAATTTATAATAAATCTTTGGTTTCTAAGCGCACAAAATCCCGAGAAGGGAGTATGAAACACCATCAACGTAAACCAACGCAAAAGATGCTCATTCAAGATTTTCTGGATCAAAAAATCAAGGAAGTGGACAATCATTTATCATTGAAAAACGAGCTGCATGAAAAGGGTTTGCGCTTATATCAACGAGCGAATGTTTGGGGTGTAGAAAAAGTAGAAACAGGGCGAAGGTATCGCCTGAAGACATTAGGTTTAAGTGAAGCATTTACTGAAGCAGAAAGACGTTGGGCTCTGTATCAGGAAAGAGCCGGAGACCTTAATCAACTCAGGAAACAGCAAGATAAAACCCGTGAACGTCAATTGGATCAAGGGCGGGATGAACGCTGAGTGAATAAAATTATTAAGTACATGGTTTTTGGTTTTTTGGGCTTATATGGATTTTTATCTGTTTTGGCGTACATTGCCGCGGCTATGGGAAATGGATCTAACGGTGACGCGATTGTTAGTTTAATTTTATTGTTGCTGATTGTTGGTGGGGTTTATCTCCTTTTCAGGATTCCGATAATTTCAGCACCACTGCGAGCAGTAGCGTTTGGGTTTCGTTTAGTGCTTGAAGCGGTCAGGTGGTTTTTCAGTAAGTTGTTTGGTTTTGGTGGCAACAGAGGAGCCCAATTCATGGGGGCATGGACAAAGTTTCGTTTACTTAATTCATCCAACAATGGTTTTTTGGTTGATGGCTATAAGCACCGATTGAGCCAGAAACACTCATTTCAATCTATTCTAACCGTTGGAGGTATGGGGAAAGGGAAGTCAACGGTTTTCGTAATGCCTAATCTCTACACACTCGATAATTGTTCGTTTGTTGTGACGGATACCAGCGGTGAACTTTATGATCAAACAGCTGGGTATTTAAGGAGTAAAGGTTTTAGAATTGAAGTGCTGGATTTGATGGACGTGGGGTCTAGTCAGAAATACAATCCTTTAGCTAACCTGCACACCTATACAGACGTACAACAAGCCGCTGATTTAATCGTACGGAGTGCTTTCCCCGAAGACAGAGACCCATTTTGGAGCCAAGGGGCGGTTAAAATTGTTCGAATTTTAATCCAGTGTTTGAAAAACAGAGATGAACCGGAAAACTTAAATTTAGCGGAAGTGAAACGCTGGCTGAATCGTTTTGATGCACACTTACCAGTCGAAGGCGGAAGTCGGATTGATAGGTTTGTTGCTGATAGTACTCTGGACGATTTACACACGTTTGAAGATTATAGGGGTTTTACCAATGGAAACGAAAAGACGATGTTATCGTTTTTATCGTCTGCTGACACGGCACTTTCGGCTCTAGGGAACCCCGAAATTGCAGAGCTTGTAAGAGGTCATGATTTTGATTTTTGTCGGCTCAGAGATCAAAAAACAGTGCTGTATGTCAAGGTGAAGCAGCAGGACATGCAGAGTTATGGATTTTTACTGAATCTGTTCTACACAGACCTATTTAGATCCTTGTTATCTAACTTAAATCGCAACAGTTTACCTGTTTATTTGTTGCTTGATGAGTTTGGACAAAGCACGATTCCGGGTTTTGAGGTTTACGCGACTACTGCACGAAAATATCGAGTTGGCTTTTGGATATTTTTGCAATCACTAAGTCAGCTAGAAGCTCGGTATGGTCGCCGCGAAGCGGAAACGATAATTGACGGCCTACAAACTGAAATTTATCTTCCTGGCGTTAATCTGGAGACTGCAAAATCACTAGAGCGGCGACTTGGTTTGGTAAGGCAACCTTATGAGCAGGGAGGCGCAACTATGTATCGCTCAGAGCCGTTATTGAATGAAGCAGAAGTTATGCGATTACCAGATGATCGCGCTTTGTTTTTGTACTCAAACCTTGATCCGGCAATTTTAAAAACAAAGCCATTCTATAAATCGAAGCGAATGGAACGACTATCTAGAATGTAATTCTCATTCAAAGTTTGGTGCCTAATCTAAAAAAAGTTTGTCTTCATAGGGAATTTTTGTTCTATATGTTGGGATATTCAGCTGTTTGGAACGGTCTAGTATCATAAGGGCTGAATACCCTACTTGGAGGCCTTTCGTATCGCTTAGTGGATGTTAAATATCCAAATTGCGGCAATACTTTATAGTATTTTGCCTTCATCTCAGTGTGCGAAAGTTACTGCATACCAAATGACTTTCGCACATATGTTTAGCATGGGCTTTGGGGCGGTTTTCCAAGTTTTGCAGAACTTACAAGTTTCGCACAGTTACTCAAATATTTGAAATTATGGGCTTTTCAAGTGCTGGAGCGGTTGGTACGGTATCATTCCAATGAGTTACGCAGCAGATTATCGCACGGTATTCGAGGTGCTTATGATACTAGACCGTTCCAAACAGCTGAATATCCCATGTTTGAGAAAAAAAAGGGTCAGTGGCAGCTAAGGGGTCTGTTGCGTATAGGGGCGAAATGGGGTCAGTTGCAGATAGGGGTCCATTGCGGGAGAGTGTCATTTGACACCCTAACAAATTATCTGGCTACTTCAGCTTCTGGGCTAAGCTGTAAATTGCGCTCCTGAGCGCGTTCAGTTCCTCGTTGGCGCTATCTACATCCAGAACGAGATCGTTAAACGATCCCATTCCGCCGTACATTCCCAAAATATAACCAATACACCACTTATCAGAGGCCAAAGCAGCTTGATACGCCCTATCGAGTTTCTCAGACCAGAATTCCTCGCCCGCTCCTCTCAGAAGCTCAATGGTGCTATCCAAAAGCCGTGCAAACTCTTTGACGTCAGGATGCAGGTTAATATCGTAAACCCTTGTTTGTGAAAGATGCCAAATATTAGCGATTTCAGTGCAAAATCAGCCTCTTAATCCGTATCATATTCTATAATTCGCAAACGGTCACTCTTGACAGATCGCTTAGACCCGATGAGCGTGGCCCTTTGAAATAGGGGCGGTTTTTCTGGCAAACTATTTTTTTGTTTGCAAAGGAAATCACGATGACGAACCCCATTTATGTTGGTCTGGACGTCCATGCCGCGACGATTGCTGTTGCTACTGCTGATCATGGCCGGAATGGAGAAATCCGGTTTTACGGAACCATTCCCAATACCGCAGATGCCTTGTTGCGATTGTCTAAACGACTGAGCACTAAAAATCAAAAGCCAGAGTTTTGCTACGAAGCCGGGCCTTGTGGCTACGGCATCTACAGACTGTTAACCAAGCTTGACCACGTGTGTGCGGTGATTGCACCGGCAATGATACCACGTAAACCGGGTGATCGGGTTAAGACGGATCGGCGCGACGCTGAAATGCTCGCGCGGCTTTGGCGGTCTGGAGAATTGACGTCAATCAATACACCGGATGAAGAACAAGAAGCTGTGCGGGATTTGATACGTGCACGTAAGCAAACGAAAGATGCATTGAAGGTTACCAAGCAACAACTCCTCAGTTTCTTGTTGCGTCATGGACTACGATATGAACGACCAACCTATTGGACAAAGATCCATTGGCGATGGATCAACGAATTACGCAAGTTCCCGTACCCCCATCAACAAATGGCTTTTGAAGAAATGAAACGGGCAATCCGACAGACGGAAATGCGTATACAAACACTGGATAAAGCCGTTGAGGAAAGCCTTGGTACCTGGCGTTACGCATCAGTTGTCGATGCTTTGCGTGCTTTAAGAGGCGTGAACACCACGATTGCCACAACTTTGGTCGCTGAAATCGGTGACATGCGGCGGTTTGAAAATCCGCGCCAACTCATGGCTTGGTTGGGATTAGTGCCAAGCGAACATTCCAGCGGATCAACCACACGACGCGGGCGGATCACAAGAACCGGAAACGCTTTGGCGCGAACGATGTTGGTTGAAGCCAGTTGGTCATACCGACACCCGGCACGCGAGCAACACCCCTATCTCAAACGCAGTGAACACCTGCCACAAGATATCAAAGACATCGCTTGGAAAGCACAAACCCGACTATGCAAGCGCTACCGTGACTTAAGTAAAACAGGCAAACCTCAGCCACGTGTCTTGACTGCAATCGCGCGTGAACTGTCCGGATTTGTGTGGGCGATTGCCAAGCAAGTGGATTGCACTCAACCAAACTGATGAAAAAGAAAAGACGTACTGTGTAGTCATCTGAAGATGGCGGCCACAGGTGCCAAAATCCTCGATGTTACGCTCGTGGGCTTTCAATCCCCGTTCTTAGAGTGAGGCAATCGGCAAATCGGATTAGGTCAGGCGGTTTCGACCCGCGGATGAGAGCATGATAACCATCGGTTCGAGCTGCCGTCTTTAGAACCTGCACAGTACTTTATAGTTTACGAACCTTCAGATTTGGAGGTAACTTCTGCCTGCCGAAAAACCGAGAAACGCTCATGAGAGGGTGTCATTTGGCACTCTCACGCAACAGACCCGAGATAGGGGCGAAATCCTACGCTAGTGAAAAATCAAACTCTATGTGCTATATGGCTTAGCTGGCTCGAAGCTGCACATTTGCTCAAACATATAGAACAAATAAAGAACTTGAATTTCCGAAAAATTGCATTAGCGGAAATTCACCTAGAAATTGGTAAAATATGGTTGAGAATCAGAAGTATCGCGGCACAGTTGAGGCGTACTGCGCATACTCTTCACCATAGGTTTCATGCAACCAGATTTCTTCTGGCAATGGTGCGACTAACAGTACGATAATTGCAGCGACCCCAACCAAAAACACCATTGGGCTAGCACTGAGTAGCATCCAGCCAACAATCATCAAGCTATCAGCAATGTATTGTGGGTTGCGTGAGTAACGATAAAGACCAGTAGTTTTCAGTTTTCCTTTTGCACCACCAGTTTGTGTTATTCCAAACCCAATCACTTCGTACCACACGCCAACATTAGCCACGATTAAGAATGGTATACCAAGCCAAAAGCGAAGCCAATGGGGTAGGGAAACTTTCCCCCATTCCACTATGCCAATTGCAATCAAAATGCCGAATAGCGTGAATGTTGGTGTCCAAACCAAAATAGGTGTGATGTTACGATAAGATTGGGGCGGCCATATCCTTTGATGAGGGACAACAGTAGACCAAATGATTGCGGCTAACGTTCCAATCGCTATCGCTAAACCCAAAATTGTTAGTAGGCCGATCATGAGTGTTCGTGTTCTTGATAATGGGTATGATCTTTACTTTGTTCTTCTAACGCCTGCCGAATAATTTGAAACGCAGACGACAGAAATAGACTCGCCATAATTGCAGCTACAATTAAGTCAGGCCAGCCTGTAGCCGTACCCCAAACACCCAAAGCCGCAACCATTACGGCCACGTTTCCTATGGCATCATTTCGAGAGCATAACCAAACAGATCGAACGTTAGCGTCACCATCTTTGTATCTAACCAGTAAAAGGACGCTTGCCAGATTAGCAAGCAAAGCGAAAAAGCCAACTATACCCATTATCTCAGCTTCTGGTACGCCGATATAGATAACGCGATAGATCGTAGAACCCAAAACCCATATCCCCATCAAAAGCAGACTAATTGCTTTGGCAAGAGCCGCGTTTGTGCGAACTTTTAATGAAGCACCAATAACAGCAAGCGATATGCCGTATGTGAGAGCATCAGCAAAAAAATCGAGCGCATCGGCTTGTAAAGCTTGTGATTTCGCCAAATGACCCGCCGTCATTTCAACCACAAACATTACAGCATTCAGAGCAATTACGATCCAAAGCCGTCTTTTGTAGTCTTTGGATAATCCATCGAATTTATGATCGTGACCGCAACTTGTACCCATGAGATTTTCCTAATCAAATCCACCGTCGAACGCGGCTTTTGTAATCGACGTAATCATTGCCAAATTTTGCCAGTAGGGCTGATTCTTCCCCTTTTATTTGCAATTCATTCATTGCCACGACAAATAATGGAATAGTCACAAATGTTATGAGATCACCGATAAAGAGACACCACGCAATCAAAGACCTCTTGTGTATCAAAATGATGCTATTGTCTGCCCATCTTGCCCTGTTGCAACAGGGCAAGATGGGGAAGGTGC
>JANVCG010085554.1:0-15993 GCA_025505365.1 Haliclystus inabai
TGAGTCATGTTTATAATGTTGTTTCGTCATGTAGCTGTACTATTCAATTTAGTCTGTTTAGGATTTTGTTTCTGATTTGTTTCTACATCAGCTCACTTGAAACTGAATTGTGGTCACTAGAGACAAGTGACCTTCTATGAGATGCTGCCCAAGTTGACAACATATTGAAGTTTTGGGCCTTTCGTTCACGCATTTCATTGTATCAATTTTCAGAATCACCTATCTGCTATTCATCAATAAACACCGGATGGTTCTTGCAAAGATTCACTCAACCAAATAAGGCAACAAAAATGTAAATTACAATCCAACTTTGCAAAATAGTATATAAACTGCAACTGATTGACTGACAAAAATACAATTACTTATTGTAGTTCAACTATACAGATAGTACTCAACATAGCTCTAAGGGCTACTTTTGAATCAAGTAGCCATATTTATTCAAATTTAAATATGTATTGTAAGAATGTCAATATCATTTTACTATGCTTCACAAACGTGTAAGAATTGATGATCAAAATTGAACTTCAATGTTGATATTGCTATGCATCTTTTTCAATTTTACTTCATAGCACTTTTTACTTTATTGGGATGAAATTATCTCTAATAGCTTTTACTAAAGGCAATTTAAGGGAGCAAAGCGACCTATAGGGGAAGCCGAAGGCTGACAGCCCCGGGCGCAGCCCGCAAGCCGAAGGCTTGTAGTAAATAATCTATGTATCACCACATGCACATACTTATCTTGGTTTCGGCATGTTGAAGATCGCACGATGTAAATAAAGTAAATAAATATGCAAACATTTTTTGTTTTCTGATTCCTTTACCTTTGAATTTTTAGGATTGTGTATACGTTGCCTGTAAACTGTACTTTTGAATTATTTTGAAAACTGGTCACTAATTGTATCCTTATATCATTCTTGCCATCCCTATCCCAATGCAACTCTCCTTTCCAAGCACATTAGCAAGTTGTAATCATAAAAAGAATCCTATAAAATTTTACATTACGGGGATAAAAAATAGATCAAAATTAAAAGCGAATCAAGCAGACAGAAAATCATAGCTATTTTATAATCAATGTTCAAGAATGACCTGGATAGGAACATTTGATTTAATTCTGTCATTGCATGCCCCAGAGAATATTGATTAATTAATTTCCAAATTTGGTTAAGTTTGCGATTGAAAAAGTCAAGACAAAAAATTACGTCTGACCCTAGAACTCTTTAATAATTTTTCCACCCAAGTGGGAGTACATTTTATGACACTACCTTTTTCCATAAACAAGCTAACAGGCTACCAGTTACAGTCTAATGTGCTTACGATTTACTGTTGTAAAGCTGACATTGAACCTGGTAGGGTCTGTTTGAATAGGGTTTTATGGACTGTAAACGAGCGTCTTCGAAAACGTTCATAGGATATTAAGGGGTATTATTTCATGGGGACTGTTTCCAACCCTTCGAGCATAGTAACCAAGAATTTCAATTGTTCGAAAATGGGAAGGGTTATTTGGAGTAGCAGTTGAGAACCAATCAAGATTTGATGACTATGTTTGCTGTGTCAGCAAAACAGGTTTTGTGGCGGAGATGCGCAGACTTTACAGATTCCTTAAGAACCGTTTTAGTCTGCACGCAGGCTATGATGTCAATAATGTCAATGAAAGAATATTCCAAACATAAATGCTCATATGACTATGTTGTCCGCTGTTTGAAAGTCGAGATATCGTTCCACAATTTAAAAAGTGAAATAAACTCTACATACTCAACACAATCACCTATTGAATAATTCCAATCTAAAAGCAAAATCTCAGGCCGACGTCAATCATATCCTCAGAAATGTGAGTTTCTTGAGCCCATTTTCATCAATTTTAACAAAAACGATCATTTTTTGTAGAGCAGAATCAGGTCCAAATCGTTGTTTTCGTCTTCCCCTGTTTTGGTGCAAATAATTCTGGGGACCGTTCCGCGAAGAAATAAAATTTGTTGATCAAATAAGTAATACCTATCAGATCGAATAGTAAAGAGAATTAAAAAGCCTAAATCTGCACTAGAAAATTGTATACTTCGCTGAAAATGAATGAGGTACTTGCCCGGATATACCGCCAACAGGAAAGAAGGAATATGGATAGTTAAGAGGCACACTAAACCACACGAATATTACATATGCAGCAAACACTTGATAGCAATACAATGGATCAAACCTACCCTAATATCGACTGGCTTCGATTTTTCTATGAATTCTTTCACGATTTCTTCAAGATCTTCTTCATCGTCTTCGTCATGCATTATACACCAGTTTGCCATGTCCTCGATATTGTTTTCTTTGTCAGCAAAATACGCCAAACATGCAATAATAACTTTCTCTCCAGCTTCACTCTTAGCTTTTAAACTCTCAAAGTTAGGATGAGAGCGAAAGTCAATCAGTTCTTTATTTTTACCCTTGGAGGCATCTGTGCATTTTGATATAGGAGAGGTGTTCATTGCTTTTCCGATTAATGAGTTGCTTGAATGGTTGTAAGCTTTGATTATATATTCCTTGACACTATCTAAGAGGATTGTAGGGCACACAGATTTCATCAACATTGCTGCTTCAAGAGAAAGTTCTGTTGCTTGTTGCCTAGAGTGCACCAAGCGAGCAAATTCAGCACTTAATAGAACGATTTGCTCTGTCGTAAAATAATTTAGGCTACTATATGCTTCCCTGAGTTCGCTGATCTCCTCATTCCAGCTTCTCTCGACTTTCTGCAGAAAGATTATTATCTGCTGCAAACCTTCAATTAATGGCATATTGCAGTTGACTATTCCGCTTTTGTGGCCAAAATCTAAGCGTAAGATGACTTTGTTTTTCATATCAAAGTAGCCATCCAATTTTAGTTCAGAAAACAGATGACATCCTTCATCTAACAGCTTAGATAGCTTCTTTGCGATAATTTCAATACTATCTAGTACTCGCGTATAGCGGTCAATAGCAATTTCTCCTCCTTCTTTTACATTAATTAGCATAAGCTTGGAGCGCAGTTCATCAAGTTCAGAATGTTTCATAAGGCGTTCTCTTTTGGAAATTTTTACCAACATAGTTATTGCTTGAAAAGGCTCTTTCCATCGAATTCCACCAATTCCTTTGCATCGAATTACAAAAGAGGCAGAATCACTGATGTGATTAACCGTAGTGAGTGATGAAGCTTCAACAGACCCGTGTCTCTGTTTAACGTCCTCTATCCAAGCCAAATGTTGATTCATCTCCATGATTTTATCTAGATTCAAATTTCTCTTTCTATTGTTGAATACAATTTGCAGAGCATCAAATACCTCTTTCATCGAGCTTTGTTTATTGATGTCAAAGAAAAGCGGTGCAAATCCAGTCACTAACTCACGGAATAGCATCAGCAAACCAATATCCATCGGTTCTTCTCCGGCAGAAATACTGGCAAGATCGAGAAACACTTTAAATTCTTGATTTGATTTGAGATTTTCTTGGATCCAACGAACAAATTTTTTACATTCACCAAATGATTCGAGGAGTTTAACGTCCTCTGGCTCAACATTTCGAAACAGTTTTTCATCATTGATTAATTTATCTGACAGTTCAGTAACCTTCATGTTTTTGAAAGCTTTACTATGAAATCGTGCTTTGATGAGTTCAAGAAAGTTGGATGCTGGTATACCAAGAACGTTGAGCATGTTTCTGATGGCTAAAATTGCAGCCTCCAGAGTAAGTATATTTTGCAAGCGTTGTGCATGTGGAATGAGCGAGGCTATACCCAATACTTTAAATTCTTTTTCTATCTCATCATCTCTGACGTTTTTTAGAAGATTTTCAAGTATCTTTATCCTTATGTTTCCTTTGTTGAAGCTGTCAAGCCATTTCTCGATTATTATTTTAGAAAACGATAGGGACCGATTATAAGACTTCCAATCAAGGCGAAAATCTCTTTGGCAAGTCGAAAGACAATCTTTATCAAATCTTTTTTTCTTTTTACTGATATGCTTCTTAATTTCTTGTAACATGGCGTCTTTCCAGAGCGTTGGAAAAATCCTACTTTGGCAATGAAGCCTTCCAAACCATTCTAAAGTTTTTAGCTCTGCATGACTAGAGAGTTGGAGAACACCTATATAATAATAGCTCAGTTGATGTAGCATTACTTCTGGTGAAATTGGAATGTCAGGTATGTCTTTTGAATTTATGAAAGCCATATGATCTTTTTTAATACTCGATACAAGATTCAAAATTATTTTACTAGAATTCTCAAATTCTAGGACTTTATTCTGGAAATCTTCAATACGTTCTAAATTGATGCTAACGATGGCTCTATTTGTCAATTTTCCCATAGATTCTTGCAGTTTACAAATATTCTTTACCATTGTATCATTTTTCTCTAATCCAAAAAGCTGTTGAAATTCAATAACTTTGCAATTTCCGATATCGAGATATTCGCTTAATGCATTCATCTCATCGCTAATTTGATCCAAAATGGATAGAATACGATGTGGTAATTTCAATTTTAACTCCACCATAATTGAAAATATGTCCACCTCAGATCTCTTGCACAAAGCCATGATTGAATTTTTAGTCACTTTATTTTGAAATGTTTTGGAAATGAAGTTAGAGAAGAATATAATAGCATTGGAACTTTTACGATATTGTTGGAAGTGATTGGCAATCTTGTAAATCTGTTCAATAAACCATGTGTTTCCACTTATGATTTTACTGCGAAGTAACTCGACTATTTTGTTAGCAACAATATCAAGCAGTTCATTGCAGCATCCATCTTCCCATGTTGAATACGTCTTAATACAACTATCAATGTCGCACAAAGCCAATTCTTTCATGAACAGCAGCTTAACTGATTGCTTTCGTTGAAATCTCTTGGAATAGTTATAAAGATCTACCCAAAGTCTCCATTGACTATGAATTGACTCAGCGCATAAGAAATCATATGATTTGTTCATCATAACTTCAAAATAAATTGCAATTTCCTCTTCTGACTCTGATTGTGACTCTAGGAGTGCTTCTAGCATTTGAAGTAGTAGTTTTGTTAACAAGGCACGTCTATCAGATTGTATAGAATCCAAAAGAGATATTACTTGTTTGGACGTAAATGTTTCTGAATTTGAATTATCAGATCTAGAAGCCAGTAATATCTGTAATCTTGTTAGAAGGAGAGATGATCCGTTTGAGAAGCCTGATTCATTGAAAGAGTTGCTGGACATGATCTTGATGAATGCCAATGCAGTTGGGTAAAAAGGCAGGTATTCTATCCATTGACAATCGGGGTTTTCAAATAACTTCATCATTCCTGAGTCGGAAACAGTGTCAATAACTGCTTGTTTTACTAGTCTGCTGGCGTTGACAGTGGAGTGCCGCAGATAATGAATTAGTTGAAGTCCATGTGCAGTTGCAAATTTTTTCCACAGTTCTACGTGAATATTTGCAAGAATATCTTCTTTAGTTTGGACTTTCTCATCTAGATGTTCAATGTATGGAAGAACGGTTACCCATATACAGTATTTCTCCGCTTTTCTAAGTGACGACACATTCAATCTATCAATAAGATGGAAAAACCTGTTTACAATCTTGACCAGAGCCTTTTTCATTTTAAGTCTGAGATCCATACTGGGAAGGAAAGCATTGTCTTGTTTCTCCTCTATCACTTTTGTTAACATTTCAGCAAGTAGGATTAAAACTTTCCTGATGGTTTCTCGCGAGTCGATCGTGATATTGTATGTGTCAACATATATAAGCATAAATGCAACGAGCTTTAAGGCATTGTTTGGTAGCTCTGGCATTTTTAAATACTGCATTGACACATTTGAAAATTGTGAGAAGATCGTGTGCTTCAGCTCATCAATGTTTCTTATGTGAGATAGCTTAGTCATCTTGTTTCCAGTATAGATGGACGAGTAGTTTCTGTCTTCTTTGAAAGTGTTGAAAATCGATTCTATAATCCTCAATGCATTTGATAATATTTCCCCTTGTGCAATTTTGGTGTTCACAGCAGAAGTATAAACAAGAATAATGTCTTCAATACTGATAGTCTCTGCTTCAAGATCGAACTTTAATCCTTCGTCATATTTATTAAAATACTCTAGATCTGTTCTTACAATAAGTGTCCTATTTAAAGGGATGAAATTAAAATCTGTAACCAGGTATTCATAATTGTTTTTTCCTTGAAATAGAACATATTTGTATAGAATAGTCTTTCGAATATTATCCTTCGATAGTTCTAGCTCTCCAGTCACATAGCCCATTTCTCTTGTATTAGCAAATTGGGAATCGGTGCAAATTTCAAGCTGCACTAAATAAGATTTCCAATCAGAAACAGGACTTCCAAATACAATGTATAAATCAGCTTTTGATTCTATCATCAGTAATCGCACCTTAGCAGAAACAACAGCATGAAATTTTACAATGATACAATTGGGTATTTCTCCTTTTCTTATGTTCTTGGTAAGATTTGAGTCAGTGTGAGTATCCTGAAAGGTGTCTTGCCCCGTCTCTGCTTTGTGGTGAACTTTTGTTGAAAAGTCTTTAATTGAACTGACATAGTGGCTCTCTAGCATACCCTTTTCATCACAACATCTCAATGGGTGATCCAAAGTTGTTGAAATATCAAAGTTTGGATTTTTGTCGTAAGCTTTTTGGCAAGTCACAGTTTTTCCATTTATTGCTTGCTGACTTCTTTCAACAGAAACACTGTTCACTTTATCTTTTTTGTCATCTGTTTTCCTGCTTTCATTGTCATCGTCGGCTAATTGCATTTCTTGGTTTTCAATCGGCATATCAACCACTATTCCCTCGACAGGTGTAGATTCACTATTTAAACAACTATTTGGCCACTCCGTTTCTTCTGCATTTGACTTTCCATTCGCATTGATCATTATTGCATCATCCAATTTTGCTTGCATTCTTTCGTGCTTCCCTGAATCATTTTCAAAACTTGCAGATCTAAAATCCTTCTTTCTAGCAAGAAGAGTATCACCTTGTTGTGAATTCTCATTTCCCTCCGATTCTTTTTCCTCAATGTTTGTGTGTAATACTTGTTTTGAAGAGCTGCCTGACTTACCATCTTTATCAACTTTTGCGTGCTGTTTACATTTTGATTTCTTCTTAGGAGTAACCCACGAATCTTTATTTACCTTTCTTTTCTTTTTTGGCATTCTCCAGATCCTGGAAAGTTGTAAAAACAGACATTGAAACTGCTAATATCCCTTCTGAATATTCAGCTAAAAACGTTTAATCTTCACACACTTGACATATCCTATCTATAAGACGTTGCGAAAACGCCAGGGAGAACGTTTGAAGACAGGAGAGAAGCGCCAGAAGATTTTGTCTATCCAGTATTGCAAAAATGCTTTTCCTATGTTTGAGTTTATAAAAAAACATTGGTATACAACCATTTGAAAGTCATGTTGCGCATTTTTCAAAATAAAAACAGCACATCAGTCCTATATTGCTATATTCCCACAAGCCTTCGGCTTTCTGGCTGCGCCCGGGGCTGTCAGCCTTCGGCTTCCCCCATATGTCGCTAAGCTCCCTTAAATCACCTTTAGTAAAACTTTTTAAAGAAACTTTAATCCCAATAGAGTAAAAAGTTTTATGAAAGTAAATTGAAAAAGATGAACAGCAATGTCAATATTGAAGCTCGAGTTTGATAATCAACTCTTACACGATTGTAAAGCATAGTAGAATGATATTGATACACTATTGCAATACATATTCGAGATCAAATAAATATTTGTACTTGATGTACAAGTAGGCCTTGATGAAATGAGCTATGTTGACTACATATCTGTAGTTGAAGTATATAGTAAGTAATTGTTTTTTCTCAGTCAATCAGTTGCAGCTTATAAACTGCTTAGCCGAGTTGGATTGGTATTAAAATTATGTTGCTTTATTTGGTTGAGGAAATCTTTGCAAGAACCATCGACTGTTGATTGAGAATAGCAGATAGGTGATTCTGAAATTTGATACTATGAAACTTGTAAATGAGAGATGCAAAACTTCAATGTGTTATCAACTTTTGGCAACACCTCAAAGAAATGTCACTTGTCTATAGTGATTGCCATCCACTTTCAAGTGAGCTGATTTAGAAACAAATCAGAAACAAAATTCTGAAGAGACTAAATCAATAATTTATACAGCTATACGACGAAACAACATTATAAAAATTCCTCATTAACAGTTTACAGTTTGATAAAACTACAGGTCCGAATTTGGAATTTATAATTTTTGATGTCGTGAAAGATGTTACCAAATCACTTGCCAAGGAAATTGAACTTTTGCAGAAGTTTTGGGTCAGGAACTTTTGGGTCACGCCAACCAACAGGATAAGGTTTTAAATTTAGGGAAGATATTAAGGCGAAGGAATTGAAAGTTGAAAGTTAACAATTTTAAAGTGCACCTGACACCAAAAATTTGTTATTCCGGATTCAGATAGCTTGGCCTAAATAATGAAGTTTGGCATAAATAATTTATCGATTTGGACGCGTATAAGCTGAGATGTTTAATGTTGAATGTACCACTTGAGCGTTCTCTTAATTTTAATTTGGTCGAGACTCGTTCGAAAACGACAAGAGGGCTTACTATAGGAAAAACAGTAAGTCCAGAATTCAAAAATTCATATCTCATCACTCAACCAAGCAGAAAAGTTGGATTTAAAAGTCTGCATGGACAAATCCTCAAAATACCCTTCTGACTAAAAATATTATTTTTTTTCGAATTTTTTCGAAATGTGCTAATCCGAGGCATTTATTTGAAAGTTGTTTATGTTTTTCTGCAAAACACCCTGCCAACAGTGACAGTCATCTTAATGGTGAAATAAATTGAAATTCTATGACTTCAAAAAGCTTCTCTGTTTTCCAAAGTCACAAGATTTCCAGATCAGAATCAATGGCCACATATTGCAACGTTGTGGCATGAATTCACTGTGAAATCAATTAATTTCCCTAGTGTCATGATTGACAACAAATTGGATTGGTCCCTAATCAGACTCAAAAACTTTCTATTTGTCAAACACAAATTACAAATTTATAACTGAATGACCAAACATGAACAAATTATATTCTCTTTTTCAGCCACTTCATTGACGTCGAGAAAACATTTGTATTGTACCCTTTGCAAAAACATTGCACCCTTTGCAAAAACTGCATTACAAAATAATCCAAGTTATCGCTTTGTTTCTCCGTGAAATCGTTTTGATTTTACATTCAATGCCACTATGCCAACTCGTGATTTTTCTACAGAGTGGAAAACAATATTTCTTTAAAGCTACTACGACTTTTTACCCACAAAAACTGTTGTATTTGCATCTAAAATCTCTCTCATTTGCCAATTCTTCGAATAAATTTCCTTTCTATTCTTTCCTTGTTATACTATTTCTCTGTTTGATTTCAAATTCTTTCATACTAATCATTGTTACAATTCTTATTAAATTGTAATGCTACCGATGCCTTTCATGAATATCTCATTGTATTTTCCATTTGCCATTGTTGTTATTATGATAGAAGATTCTTAGCTATTATTATCTATTGTTATTAAATAGAGTTGAGGATTTGAGGAATTGAAGATTCAAACTGTTCTCTTGAATCAAACACTTCATTATTAACTTTAAACTCAATAAACTAACATGTCTCCAAAACAAACAAGCATTGATTGCTTCTAGGAGGAACATAATCATGTTTTTCTCTGTTAATAAATCATATTACATTGCATCTAGACTGTTTTCTACCTATCGAAAAATTATCTCTTCTATTATGGCAGCGAGCAATTTTCGGGACATGTTTATAATGTTTTACCCTTTAATTTCATGTACGTTCACTCAACCAATCAAATTACAGACAAACTTAATGATTATTCAGAATAAGGTTTCACTATAATTTATCTAGAACAGGATTGGACTTACAGAAGATGCCTCAAAGTTTCAAGTGTCTTGAATTGAAGCCTTCAGACTGACCATGATCCTCTACCTTCTGTATTGTGTCTACGTCCTTATTTCGGCCGCCATTAAAGCTAAGGGGCATTTGTGCAGTGGAGACATTGTTTTGATAACGTTATCTATTGTATTCATTGTCTTCCTTAAATGTGAGATGGAGGGTAGTATATAACTCGATGGATCTGCAAAAAGTTTCTAGTTTTCCTAGTTTCCCATTTTACGAAGAGTTCTCTCATCGCGATTCTCATCGTGCGTACAACAAGCCGTACTTCATGAAGAAAAAACGTAAAACATTGTACGCCAATCCTTCAACTAGTACACAGCGCACTTTTACCTAGTCTATAAATCACTTGCCATAAACGGCGAAATATAACCGACAAAAACTTGATTACAATCAATTACGATTCTTCATGAAAGCAGCTATGGGATATAGGAAACAGAACCGAATGTGGAATCTCAACTGCAGGATAAGTGAAGACAATATAAAAAGAACCTCATACCGCATGAATGAAAGAGAGTTTGGAAACTGTGCCACAATTTCCAATTACAAAGCACGCAGCGAAAGCTATAATTGTATTGCATTTTTTAATTAACGAGGCTCAAATTACTTGCAGCCATGGCAAAAATGTTCGAAATCTAGGGCCAGATTTCAAGCTCGTTTTCTTGCAGAGATGTCAAATCCTTTGTTTCTCTGACAGTTAACAATAGCACTTCCGAAATAGATCGTCATCACATCAGCCGTGTTCACGACTTGTCATTTCGGACTCCCTTATGTCACCTCGGTCTCATGGGAATTATATTAAAAGGCAATCAGCCAATATAACAATATTTTGAATTAAATTTTTAATAGGTTGAAATAAATAGCTATTTGGTATAATTGAATTGAAACCAACTAATTAATAGTGTGGTATCAAGAATAAATGGGAAAGTGGAAATCATAAAATATTTACCTTCGATGAGATTTTATATACTGTGATTGTTTTCTGCTCTGTGATCAATGAAATAGACTTTCTATCAATCGTGATACATATCTTTACGATTAAGCTGTTGAAGCAGAAAAGAAACTGCAATCAAAAATTGAAATTATAAGAAATCAGAAACTCAACAAGATAGACAATTATTTCACACATTTGTTCACAATGGTTTTGGAAGAGAATATGGACGTTAACTTTCACTCTTTTTGATGGAAATTCCAATTATGAAGACTGGATGCCAATTAAATTTGATGTTTGGAATGAGGGAGGACTGTATCTTTATTTTGAAACTATCCATTATAATACTGTATTATAAATTTGTTTAGCTGATTTGTGTGGTTTGAGTAATTGCTGTAATTAAACTCCCTTCCAGAAGCTTTATCGAGACGTAAAAGACACCTGCTGTTACCGCCAAATTTAGCTTTGAATTCTGTGTCAAGTTTTGTTAAAGAGTCTAAAATGACCAACAGCCTTCGTATTGTTTTTGTTGTGAACACGGCTGACGTGATGACGCTCTAATCCGGAAATGGCATTGTTAACAGTCGGAGAAACAATGGATTCGACGTCACTTCATGAAATCGAGTTTGAAATCTGGCCCTAGATTTCAAACATTTTTGCAACAAGGCTGCTGGTCATTTTAGACTCTTTAAATAGTAGTCTTCGTTTGAATTCACCCGTGTAATTTCTTGTTATCTAGTGAATTAATGATATCACCATTATGCTTGTTAATTAGCTTTTATTAATTGTCTTAATTGTCGTAAATAACTTGTCCAATTTGCATCTATCACCTATAGATATGTATTTGTTGTCTTGTGAGCACGTAGCATCGTAATTTATGTAAAGCAAATATTGATCATTGAATTTCATTTAGGTGAACAGCTGTTTTTATACTCTTTATTTGTTATGGTAAAAATTGGTTGAGAATAGCAAGATGATTATATTTACAAACAATAACTACTAGAAAGATGAATTAACTGTTATACTTTAAACTGAAGAATATATTGGCAATGTCTACAATTGTCCCTGTAGCCATGAGCTTTAGTACAAGCTGTTGACTTGATAATTAAAAACTTTTCAGAGTCTGAAATGACCTTGGAAATGACCACCAGCCTTGTTGCAAAAATGTTTGAAATCTGGAGCCAGATTTCAAGCTCGATTTCATGCAGTGATGTCGAATCCTTTGTTACTCCGACTGTTGACAATGCCACTTCCGGAATAGAGCGTCATAACTTGAGCCCTGTTCACAACCAAAACAATACGAAGGCTGCTGGTTATTTTAGACCCTTTAAAGGAGTAAATATTTTTGCTTAGTAAGTAAAGAATTATAATTATGCTAAATTAAACTATTATTGTTTTATTTAATCTAAAGCGTCTAGAAATACTAGGCAAAAACTATTGCGAACAATGACGCTTATTCCCCAAAATGTAAAACAGTTGCCTCACATGTGTGACCATGGCCTCTTATGAAGGGAACGTAACACAGCCAATTTCGAAAGCCATGGTCTGCTGCTGAGTATGTCAAACTTATTTTAAAGGGAAGAAACTGACCGGCATGTTTTGTACATTTCCAACTTGAAAAACATATACGCTTTTCAAGATCGCGTAATCAGAGGCTCACTTGGCGGTACTAAATATAGCAATACGAGGGTCAAGATCAGACAGTTGAAAACCAAATCGAAATATCAACGGCGTGTTGTGTCTGAGAACTACAAAGTTTTGAATTAAATTCAACGTGGAAATCAAATTAATACTGACCGAATCATTATGATACATGTGATAAATCTGTTGCAGAATTGTATTCGGATTAAAATACTACAGCTAGAATTCTAAATATCAATTAATCTTGTGTACAAAGACCGGCAAAGCTGGCCTATCGGCGCTGTGATTTTCTAAACGGAAAAAATCCACAATTAGTTTTCTCACTCCATTTGTGCATCGATTTGGTCTATATTTTCTGTTTTCCTCCTGTTGTCATGTGTTGCTGTTTGCAACAATAAAGTTACAGTAATTGTTGTTTTGAGAATGATTATGTTACATGTTTTTCGCGATTTGAAAGCACTGTAATTACGACAGGTTTGTTTTGTTTCTCTTGATGAGGAAAGAACAGAAAACGTCCAGTTTTCAATTTACTTTTTTGTTATTTTTGCTTCCCTCCTCCACGCTTTAAGTTATGTGTATCTACTTCGCTAACAATCAAAATCTTCGTAATGGTTAAAATCCAAACGTTGTCCGTCTACAGCTTGGCCCGCCATTTCATAGTGTGAAAACTGTAACTTCAAAATTGAGCTTCACAATCTCCACTTGCGAATCAAGGGGGCAAAACAATACAAAGTTTGCCTGTCAGCTTCCTCCCTTTAATGGATATCAAAACAGCTTCGGTAACATGTCTATTCATGACCGAATTGATTATTCATATTTATAAATTATAATTTTGTATTGCAATATTTTATGTCATCGGTGAACTATAATCCGGGACTATAATTCCCTGGCAAAACGAAAGGCACATAAGCTGAGGATTAGGAGGTAATTCGATGACTTCAAAACGATGAATTCCATTTAAATCGAAACAGCGTGGAAGGATAACCTACCATTCGCTTCCTATTGTCTGTACATAATTCAAAAAACGTGTTTGATTTATGGAGCAAGAAATCGAAGTCAGTTAGGATGAATTAAAGATCAAACGCTGGCAATTTGAACCCTCTATCAAGAATTCTTACTGTTAGGTACAGGTTATAAACAAATAGTGAATATAGTACTTCCGTGAACAAACAGGTTCACGGTACAAGTTTTTAAATATTTGGTTTAGAATACAACTAAAATGTAATTGATCTTTTGATAGTATGTTTGGCTCTTCTCGTTTGTACACACATTTCCATTGCCCTCACGATGAATCTGTGAATTCTCCCGATCTGATGACGACAAAATGGGCAATGGCGAGAAATACTTTAACAGTCCCTTGCATTAGTTTTGGTGTTGTTCTGAATTTAAAACGTAACCTTTTCTATAAAAGTAATTTTTAGGGTAACTAACTACTTTTTCGGATTAACAACTATTTACAGTAAATAGTTACATTTCTTCAAACTGACACAGCACTGTTCAACTCCAAACATGAAGTTCTTCATACTCTCTAGCTCTACCTTATATGATAGAATTATCAGCTCTTGATAAACTTTGAGTTTCTTCTTTATGTTGTAAACTGGAAGGTTGGAATGCGCCGTGAGCCCCATACAACAATGTGAACCAATATGTTGCAACATTCGGCATAATGTGTTTATTCGTGTTAGCTTCTGGTGTATCATTTTGAAAGCCTTGAGGACAGATAGTCAACCAAGGGAATTTTATTTTTGCTATAGTCCAAAATATTTGTTTATAGCAATCTCCAGCAATTATAAGCCTCAATTAATGCCCAGAAGCTGAACATAGAAATAATTTCAAATTTTCATTACTCACCACACCTGAGATATTTGATGATAACGTTGAAATCACATAATTGACTCTGAAATATTCAAACTGTAATATCCAATGCCAAATGGAGCCAACCGACAAGAAGGCTTGTGAATGGAGGGACTGAGTGAAAGAAGAAAAACATTCGTTAACGACACAGCATATGGCTCGATGATAAAACAGCGGAAGATCCTAAAATTGACGCTAACTCAATCAACGTACAAATATGCTCAAAGATACCCTACAAGAATTAGAGCATTTTTGTGATGTTTAATTCAGAAATTGCCGTTCTGAAAGTATCCATCAATTGTTCTGAGGCCACTAACTCTATGGGCTTGACATCGTATATACAGATAATTTTTGTTGAAAAATTAAAAAATACCCTTTTACTGGTCAAACAAATCGTGTTGTGCATATCAGGTGTTCACGATCTCACTCATTCAAGACCCTCTGTTTTTCTGCATGAGATTTCACCACCATTATAATAAGACGTAATCAAACATACAATGCTAAAAAATTATTATAGTTTGTAAGGTATTTGCTATTTTTGGGTTCCTGAAGAGTCTCCTAGTATGAGAAGTGTAAATCTCGATAGTAAAAAAAATTACAATCACGATCTGTGCTTGCGTTTTAATAAGCAAGATTGATGAAAGCGACAACTTTCGTAAAATTTCGCGTCCCATGCTTTAATTATGTGGTTGCAGTTTGTATTATAACTACTGTAATTTGTATGTTTATTTAGATAGATCAATTCTATACAGTTTAACTGCGGATAGATCAATTTGATACAGTTTAACTGCGTATTTCTTGAGTCAATTTTAAATGTTAAATCAGTTGAAACACTTATTAATGAATCTCAATAGAGCTGAAAGGTTTGTCATTAATTAATACCGGAAGTTAAAGAATATAGCTTTTTGATAAATAAAACTGTATGGTATTATGCATATATTTAAATGTGGTTTAGGATCAATCTTAGTCAGTCTTCATCCAGGTTCGAAAGATAGTTTCTCCTGTTCCTTCCCTAAAAATAAGTTTTTGAAGCTTACATCATGATTAATACTTGATTGAGATAGAAGTAAAACATTTTAGCTATAGTAACTTCCAATTGAAGAGTTAAAATGAGCAGAAAGCCTGGAATTGTTTTGGCACTTACAGGGCAGAAGTAAAGAGGCTCTTTTCCGGAAGTTTTCTTGTTATCAATCGGAATAACAAAGGATTTTACAGTTATTTCATGGAATCGAGTTTGAAACCTGGGGGTACTCCCCACTGATCTATATAAAGACTGGATCGAGCTTCTGGTATTCAAAATTTGAGGCACGCGAGGGCAGGAAAAAAACAACGGTGGCCATCTTGACCGGAGAAGATTTCATCCAAATTAATATGGAAGTCACTGGAAATTAGGCATCCTCAATTTTATTTTCACTCGTAAACGCGTGAGTGACAACTTTTTGTGATCAACCAAAGGTTTTTTTATTTTTAATGGAAGACTACAGAGGTTATTTGCTTCAATATTACACGATCGATTGCGCCGAAAGCTAGGAAACTTTAACGAAGAGCTGTGTTTTTGGTCAATTACGAAAGTCCTTATCTGTAACATAAGGGTTCCAAACAAACATTGCGTTTAGCTTCAACAGTTTGAAATGTTTGAAAACA
>JANVCG010085665.1:0-15980 GCA_025505365.1 Haliclystus inabai
ACAACAAAAACAATACATAGGCTGCTGGTCATTTTAGACTATTCAAGAAGCCTCACAATTAACTTTACAGTACCTTCTCAACACGAAAACAATAAAATTGTTTATTTGAAGTATCCTTTAGAACATGCATAAGATGTGTGATGAACTAAATCTTAATATACACCACCTTACATTTGAGATTGACTGTGATTGCCTTCTTTATCATCTTGATATGAAACATGACCAATTGAAAACAATGTAAAGACTCTTATAAATAACTCTCTTGGTACGGATGTAACACGGACGTGGTCCTTTAAGCATTTCTTTGCTCTAAAATTTACACAACAAAATTGTAGCATTACATGCCGTAATACAAGACAGCAAAGCATAAATTTGTAATATGTCACCCTCTGTGCCAGAATAAACAATTGCGACAACTTGAGAGTTTTAGTAATAACACAAAGAAGTGAAAATTATGAAAATTTTGAAAAACAATCTCTTCTCAGTTTTACGACATCAAAATCAATTGGAACATGATCCTTCTCATGAGCTTGCTTATATTATCTTGCACTATAGTTTGTGTACAGTTTAAAGATGTTGCTATGATGGTTTACAAAAGTGAAATGTTCAACAACCTAAGAGAAATTTAAAATTAAAGTAGCAACAGTATTTCATTTATTTTTATTGATTTTCAGATGAGTAAATACAATTGGCGTTTGTTTGTAAAATAAATAACAAATTTAAATTCAAAAATCAGCGCGTGCAATTCAGAAACCTTGCCACAGCAATTATTTTTGAGTTTGAAACTATGGGAAACTCAAATGAATAGCGAAAAAATTGCAAACTCATTCATACTCAATTCATTATGCATCTTTGAATATATTTACAAAATTTGAGAAAGTTTGAACTTCTGTAGCATAGTGTTGCTAATGTGTTTTGTAAAACGTAAAATTGTCAAACTTCAAGGTTCTTTCTCTTGGTTCAACGTCTGTTGATTTTGGTTCTGCTAAGAAATAATTGTTTTATAAAATAAGTTCTACTTTTCTGATTAAAAAACTGTCAAGAAAATTAAATAGCCCATAAAATTCTACACTAGAACATACATTAAACAGAATTTTGAAAATTTGTCACAATTGTTGATTCTGACACTGAGGGTTGGTCACATGGTGCTAATCCCAAATTTTTTATTTCTTTTGTTGAGACAATTACTAAGCATTTCACCAAGTCGTAAAATCTTGAAGCAGTCAAAAGAATACTGATTAGTGAATTAACCATTACAAAGACTCAATGAGCAATCAAATACTAGTTACAATAACCACCGTACTCCTAATAATTTGAGCCAAAATAGGAATACTTTAATTATGCAATAAAACCTGTGTATAACAGCCGGCTATGAGCAATCAAATCCTAGTTAAATTAACCACCTTACTCCTAATAATTTGAGCCAATATTCGAATATTTTAATTAATAAAACCTGTGTATAACAGTCAGCTATGAGACTTGAAGAAAGTTGACCTTTATTATAGAGGGGTGATCTTTACACAAAGTTCAAATTCAATAGAAGTAAACATTTGTAACAATATGAGGTGAATGTTGTAGACAGGTGGATATTCTATAGAATGACTTTTATAAGCGGGTTTAACTGTATATTATCTGCAGATAATCGGTTGTTTCAAATCAATAAATAATCATCAGTATATAAATGGAAATGACGATCACATCAATGATACATATAACAAGAGGGTACTAACATGTACGTATGCAGAACCAGTCTAAGAGTCCAAGGTAGAAGTAATAGAAAGATCAAATTGTGAAAAAGGAATTCAGGGATTACAATGAAAAATACTGCAACAGTTACTCCAAAACAATTTAAGAGACAGTGGACTTACCTAACCCTAAACAAATGTAATTTATATATATTTCATAGGATTGATTGCGAATCAAATAATGCTTTCAATTCTTGAGGATAAAAGGAAAATTTAACATCACAAAGTTTTGCCCCAGCTCTTGAGATAAATCCTTCAGAAGAGGTTATTTCAAAATAATAAAATATCAGGCCTAATAGGAATAGGCCTATCAATATTGTTTGTTGTTTTTTGGTAGTATTATTTTTAGAGTCTATCAAAGTATTTGTCAAGTTATTGGTAGTGATTGCTTCAAATTTCCAAAACCTTAATGTGGATATTGAAAGCTACTCACATGGTCCACATGAAATACTTCTGGAATCTTAAATCGTACACCAAAAAGACTCTGTCTAATAGATTTTAATCACTTCACTGGGATCGCACTTAGGCTGAAGCACACTTGATGGCTTGCAATCAACCATCAAAAAGTTAGAAGTGCATAGTTTCAGCCAGTATATTTCTCTAATTCCTATTCCTAAGTTAACTACCGTTACCTTGAGAATACAATTTTCTCCATAGCGTTTCCTGAAGATTTGCTTTCAAAAATTGTTTTTTGCTTGCACGTAAATCGAATGATAGCTTTTATGAAACTTTCCTTTGTAGTCACCTTGCTTCCCTTGCTATCTGTCTTTACATTGAATGCTGCAGCTATCTCTCTGACTTTTGGAGCTGGAAGAATATTCAAGATGTTCTTTAGTGTTGTAAGTGATTCTTGGTCATCTAAGAAACCTGAAATAATTATCGTAGAAACGTTTCAAAATTTAACTATTCGAGAGTTGGGAAAAACGTGTTGCAGGTGATCTGGCATCTCAATATGAATAACGACAATAGACTAATATATTATACTAGTGAACAACAGGGAACACTGATAATTATGACTAATTTGATTGAAAAGAACAAAGCAAAATTTCTATAGCCTGCAGGCGTACAGACTTTTTTCTTTATAGACTATGAAGAAGAAAAAAGTCTGTCTGCACGCAGGCTAGAGTTATAAAGCATTCTTAAAAGCCAAAAGTCTGTCATTGAGTTGAGAGGTAATACCTTGGACATGATAACAGCATTATAGCTATAAATATTAATTCTTACCTCTTGCTATCAGCTCGTTTGTTAATGTAGATAAATCATCAGCTATATTTGGATATTTTAACTCCTCAACATTGAACCAGTTATGTTTCCTCTGATAAAGTCTGACATACAGTTTTTGTTGATCATCTGTTAACTTTAAAAACTCAGCGATAGTTTCCATGTCTGATTGATCAAATAAATGTTTATTAGATACATCATCAATAACCATTTGTAAAACAAATTTGAAATTAGCCCAATAGTAAGGATTTTTTCTATAGTCTTCTTCTGTTAATTCTTCACTCGTAATGTCTTTCCTATTGTTCTCCTCAGTATGATTTATGATTTCAATATTGGTTGTTGTATCACACAATGGATCAATATCATTTGAATCTTCATTGACGATATCACTTGCAATGGATGTTAATATCGATGTGCATTTATCAGGTGGTGTGCAATCAATGGATACACAATCAATTACTTCACGAAAGGGATTGAGTGCAGAGCGGAATTTATGAAGATCATTAGTAATGCAAATGCTATCTGGGTCAATACATATTACGTTACTGTTTGTACAGTCAAAAGTTGCTAAAGATTTTGAACTAGATGTCGGAGGCAAGACTTTGCTTTCTTCACTTTTTACAGAATGGAAACTCTTCTTTGGCTTGACATGAGTTGGAAGAAGAAACATAGAGGGTTTTGTAGGAGGTTTATATCCAACGATTTCTAATTCATCATCACTATCATTATCAGCTACTTTTGGTTTACTGAAGCAATTGTCAATTAATGCCTTTTTTCCTTCGAGAGATAGTCGAGCCATTTTCTTCTTCCCAACTTTCTCTTGTCCCCCATCACTCTTTCTTTGACTTTTTCTACTTCTTTTCATTATTTCGGAACAGTGAAATGGAAGTTCAATCGATTACAAGTACACAATATTTCAAGTCCGTAAAATATAGAAGTAGGAGCTAGATCTTTAATAGGCACCGTTTAGATTAATTAATCTGCATCATGGTCCAGTCTGCAACGTAGACTTGGCAACCTTTGCATTTTCACGAGCCAATTTTTTTCCCATAAAATTTGGCTTGGTATCATTATCAACTGTCAATAATGAGTTACAATCACATCAAATATGCAGGATTTAACAACACCATAGTTAGATAGTTACAAGCTCCTTCCATAAGAAAAGTGAAAGCAAAAACCGGAACAGAGGTCATAATTAAGAAGCCTCGTACAAGCGTGAATCATGCAGCAGAGGCTCTTGAATGGCGTATTTGTATATTTGTGAATCATTTTCATGGATTACTTTGCTGAGGCAGTATCGCTATTTTTCCTTACAAAAGTGTAAATTTCTGGCACATAGTAGAAGAAGTATAAATTAATTGCTATGAAAGTACCATGAAAAGTGATATGGAGGTGAAGGAGCGCTTGCAGATAACAAATCATAGCGTCTCTGATTATGAAAAAGAGGAAAGTGAAATGGCCAATGTCCCTACGAATGCTGATGTTAAAAGTAAGGAAGAAAGTGAATCCTTCTACATGAACATGCTCTTTTCAATTCTCGACCAAGAAACTGTCAAAGAAATGATATCAAATCAGAGAATCACGTAAGTTGCTTTTTAAATGATGATAGGTCGCTCTCTCTTTCTGGTAGACTGCAGAGGAAGGCAACTGCACTCCCAAGATGTCAGTTGCTGTTCAAAACAGTGTGCTCTGAAAAACTTCCAGGAGGGATGTACTTTCTGACCCCAAAAACTATCCAACACCTTCCACACTTTTTTAGGGGGTGAAAGGACAGAACTAGACTGCATTTTATGTACTGTGCAGGAAAGATCTTCCCAGCGCATTTCGAGTCCAATCCATCTGCACCCGCGCAAGCGGGAGATTTTTGATGAAACCGTACACAATTTGTTACAATTGGGTATTTTTTCAGTATCTATATTAACATTATGGAATGAAATAGTTGCTCATCCGCGCAAAACTTCTTTGGCATTTTATCTTACCAGCGCATGATGTGAGGAATGCAGTCTGGCAAGGTAGCTGTCAAAGGAGGCGGTGTAGGTAACTCTAGATCTTTCCCGAAGCTATTAGTCATCATTAATCATCATAAGTCATCATTACTCAGCTTTTTATCAACTCTTATAAATAGATCAACTTGTAACTCTCTTTTCATCATGGCATTTACTCTATTATCTATACATTCCCCGAAGCAATACTGGACAGCAAGCATTGGAGAAGACTGATAGCTTTAGAAATTTTCAGAGCCAGTTGCGTAGGAGCAGTTGTTGATAAAGCCCATTGCATTGTTCAGTGGTACATCTCGTTATAATGTAAGTAGCATTAACTAGAGAAGTGACTTCTCAGTCTAATGTCATACATGAGGGAAAAGCTGTTTTTCAGTGTAATCACTCCGTACAGCTGCTCAAACTTGACTTAGTTTGTTCTTGATGTTACGTAGAATTTCTAATAAATTATGGTGATAGGCTATTATACATTAAACCTTTCACACTTCTATGTCACAGTCTGAAAAATGTCTCACAATCGAATCAACCTCTTCGGACTCAATACCTTTAGTCATAGGATTGTCATTTGATATTGAGCTTTTTCTTCTGTCTAGAAGGAGTTGTTTGCTACATTTTTCTTAAGATGTTGAATCTTTTGAAAGCGTATAGCAGATGTAATGTTGCTTATTTATTCATTTCATTATAGAGTCATGGGATTTGAAGATGATAAAAAGTCAAAGGCTTTCAGAGTTTAGTACTCAAAATTAAATGAATGAAGATCATTATTGGCTGGAAATTTGCTATATGCTGTATACACAACAATAGCAATAAAAGCTACCAAGGTGCAGATCATTGAAAGTCTTGGTATCCAGTACAAAAATCTACATGTAATTGGAAAACCTTAAGAGCGCCACAATATCATCTTAAAAATGACATTAAGCTGTGCAATCTATTCTGTCACCTGCTGGCAATGCTATCAGAGCAGGGAGCTGCAGCTCCAAAAACTCTGACCTTCTGTCAAACTTGTAACCAGTGTGTTTTACTATATCGCACCTTTTCAGAGTACCTTGGCCAACATTTTTTCTCTTCCCCCACCAGATAACCGCAGTCACGAATAGCGGAAATGTATCACACAGACACCCTATCTGACGTTAAAGCTCACATTCTTGAGCAAATGACAATAAAATATTGTCACCTTAGGTGTTGATATGTACGGCAGCCTTCGGTATGGGAGTGGATTGTAAAAATATCCATACTGTCATTCATTTCAGTCCTTCAAAAAGCATTGAATTTTATTCATAAGAGAGTGGCGGTATTGAAAGGAATGGATTGCGCAGCACTTCTATCATCATTTTTACGCCCTTATGTGAGTGAGATGCTATGAAAATATGAGGGCGTACTTGAACAGTGAATTGTGTCGACGCAGCAACATGGCTGAATTTTTTATCAAACCGTTACTGGTAACGTAACTGGCTGCCAGTGTTGTGATGTCTGTGCTATCAATTTCACATGTAGTGCAGAAGACTGTGGTGGTCTTAATTTGTGTCGGATGGTTGATGAATTGCTGTGCAGAAGACGACTTATGTCACCTGCTGACAAAGAACACCTAAAAGTGAGCTCGAAGTATTTAAATCGAGTATTGCCAGAAAATACAAGGAAGTAAAGCCAATAAAATATCCAAACATGCTGTTAGAGTTTGGAGATTTTCATTTTTCAAATGAGTGAAGTAATCCATAATTGCTCTGTTACGAAACACGGACGAAAATTATAATCCTGTTGAAATTAGACTGGATTTATTCTTTAATATATATATATATATATAATTCACTAGAAACAAATACAATAAAAACATTAGAATAACAGCTAAATTTATCCAACATACAAGTTACTGGTTATAATCTCAAATATCATGCTTACATCGGTGGATTTCTTCAACAGCGGCTTTGAAACTATGATCCACAGCGAATATTGCTTATTCATTTACGGCAATGGCATCGACTTCTGGTTGGATTCACTTCAAACTATACACTGATTTACAATTACTTTATTCTACTTTTATACTATGGGAACGAAGCGGGAACATATTATTTTGATTGACATACAAACTATTTCTAAATAATAACACGGAACATTTTGTTGAGTTGTTCCGTTTATACAGGGAAGTTTACAACCACATCAAAACACTATTACTTTCATTTACATAAAGAAACTAAATTATCTGACTATATATGGTACGAGTAATATTTGGAAGTAAATTAGAAAGTTCCTTAATTAAATGTCTGTATTTTCTACGGTGTCCTTTTAAACTTTGTATTTACAACATGCTCAAAAATTTTTACGTTGCAAGATATTTATAAATATGTTGAAATTTGGAGAAAGGTCCATGCAAACAATGTACTGATGGCCTTTGAGAAAACATTTGAGGATATCGATATTGACGCTACTCAAATCTTGTTAGATGACGATATTGATGAGGATGAGTATTTCAATGAGGACTTGCTATGTATTCATGATGACTCAGAATTATGCAGTTTTCATGTGGCATTAATACCAGAGCCATTGATACTTCTGCAATTGAGCATTCAATTACAAATATGTCGAATATCAGTGATTTACATATTTCTTCGACAATAGAAAAGGAAGAGTTGGATAATGAAACCTGTGTTTAATGGCCATTCCCTATAACGGTCAAAATTCTCTAACTTGATAGTTGATTGTTATAAATATCTTTATCTGTACCTGCATGATTTTCATAGAAGAATTGAAATCTGCAATTTCAAAATGCATGGAGTCAAATAAATTTTTAGGTGTATAGCCATTACAAACTTGAGGTTGTATATTGACTGCACGTTCCACACTCAGCTGATCAGCATGGTAAGGTTGTAAACCACAGATTATTTTATTGTCAGTGCATGACTGGTACTGTTAAAGATCTTTTAACACTTTCAAAATGCCTTCTGTTGTATTTTCACTTTCATAAATCATTCCAAGAAAGACCTAAAGAACAAGTGAAATTAGTTATATGCTGAGCCATTAACTATAATGATTCAAGTTTCAAATCCCCAAAGGCAGCAAGAAGAATGGCAGGAAGCAATAAATGTCCAAGGATGTTTCAAAAGTTAAATATAAGAAGCATTTTTTGAACTTACATTTTCAGTTGTTCTGACAGTTCTTCAGAAAATTGGTGCAGTAGATGTTGTGGGATAATATCACTCATGTACTTCAGACATTCGATGTGCTTGCAAATCACTCTAGACACAAGAGCAATGGAATCCTTGTATTGCAACTGATGATCTGTAATACTGGGAAGGAAACATGAATGGTCTAGGTAGTCAATTTCAATCTCAGTGGCTTTATCAGAAAGATAATTGAATGAAAGTGTTTTGTACAGCCATCTTGACAGTATAATGCTGATCAATGTTTTGGTTTTCCTCTTTCATTTGATGAACCTCTTTAGAACCTTTTTTATTGAAAGAATTAAATCATAAACATGGAGAATTGTAAATAGACCATCACTGGACATTTCCATTTCCTTCCTTGTAATATGATGCCTATCACCATTTCAAATTAAAACTTGGAGGATTCAACTTTACCTACATCCTTATCAAAGTTCAGCTTTCTAGTTTGCTGTACAAGCTTGCTATAAACAATACGCCGAAATAAACATTTTTTAATACTTATAGTATAATACATTATAGTTGGTAATTATTGCTCACCCCCCCCCCCTTGTGCTTTCCGCTCGTCTATCTCTACTAATGTCTGAGATAATAAAAGCCAAGGATGTAGTGAAAGGCTTCTTATGCTACTCCAAAGATGCTTTCTGATAGATTCTTATTTTCAAAAAAGACACAGCATACCTTTGCATGCCAGTCAACATTGTCAAACACTATTTTCCTAATCCTCTATCAAGTACACTTTGAGTTGACGTTAGTGCCATATTATTCATCAACCCTGTCACTCTTGCACTCTCATATTGTACTGCTTCTTTTATTTTATCATCATGACCATTGCCCAATTTACTAAGCTTGTAATTAAGATACCCATGTGATACTGTCAGTCGCATTGCTTTCAAGCAAAGAAACATCTTCTGTAGAATGGGATAAATAGCATTGAAATTGTTTAAAATTGTACCACCAGAAAAAAGCAGAGGAAGTTTCTGGAAGAAGTATTTCGCATAAGTGATATTACTACATAGAAAATTCAGCTTTATCGTTTTTCTGATAGACAACTTCTATTTTTCACAGACTTCTATTCGTTAGCAAGGGGCACATGCAGATGAATTTTTAATAAGGCTAGTGTCATCTGCTTTGCAGTGTTATCCAAGAATTGTTGATAGATGTAAATATCAATATCAACAACATGACACATCACTGATAGTATCACAAAGGAAATACAACAATCATTAATCAATTTGACTCAACTCAAGAAATATAACAAAAAATTGAGTTCAAAATCTGAAAGAGACTATTTCAAACATTATAATAAAACAATAGGTTTACTTACAGAAAACAAGGAATGTTGAATCAGATCTGTTATCAATAGCTGGAGAGCTGTCATGAAGTTATTGCGGTACTTCAAGTGCACTGCTGCTGCCACACAAACTACAGGTTGCCAGGATAAATCCTCATTACAACTTCTGCCTCCACGAACACACGCCGAGAGTATAACTCCCCTCAGTATGGGAGCCTTTTCCTTTAGCTCCATATCCAATGAAGAGAAAGTAAATCCCAACATATCTTGTTTACTGGTCTTACGTAATATGCTAGGGTTTTTTTCACTTTGCACATAGCTTCACATTCAGCATTAACTGATTTTGACCGTATTTTAATAATTTCCTTTTTTAACTCTTCATGCTCGCACACTGCCTTTGCTGTTTGCTTTAGATTAACCATACTACACTATGCCCCCTTTGGAGTCCTGACTGATCAACATTTACTGGAAACTTTATCTACATTTATTTATTCATGCGTTGTGTGAAAATTGAGTTCACTAGATTGTAAAAATACAAATCACAGGCATCCAAATGAGAAGCAGAAAAGTATTATTCTTATGAAATGTTACTAGCCCTGGTCTGTGAAGATTAACGATGAATAATTGAAGTTCACATGTGCCATCATTGCACTTGTAGAAGGTTTGTCTGAGGCAAGAAGCTTCAAGAATCTCATATTGATTCCATCTCTAACGGTCTTTTCATCAATAGGAGTGACAAGCCCATTTGATGACATTTCCACTATTTGCGGACGGGCTTCATTTTCAGCTATACAAATATTGTGGTGAACCACACACGTCAAAGTTGTTAGTTTGGCGTGACAGTGATTCCCCTCTGCCATTTTGAATAACACTCTCCATCTGCTTTCATGTTGCCCGAAGGGCCATTTCTGCTACCATCCTTGCTAACTCAGTCGATAGTTAAAATATCTTTGAGCTGGACTAAGAGCAGCATTAGCGTACGGTTTAAGGATGAAGTTTTCCATGTGAAAAGCTGAGTCAGCAAGGATAACTGGTGGTATAGCTACATTATTTTCATACTGTAAGATGTCAGGTAATAGCTGACCGTTACGTATATCACAGTAAACATTGGTTGATATGAAAATTATTGAGTCGCGTGAGTTTCCAAGAAAACCACAGCTGCCGCAGACATATCAATTACTTCATGGTTGATGAGCGCGTACAATTTTTATGCACAAGTTGTGAGAGAATGTCAAGCAAATGTTTATTTCGCATTATTGTCAAATGAGAAACGCAGACGTTTTTTCGGGTTGTAATCAAGTAAGTGTTGTCTACGATAAGTTGCAAATAATTTGGAAATATGTATATTTGTTGTAAGTGCATTCATGATCACCTATAGAATCGGAAAATCATAAGTCTTTGTTGCAATGTGAACACTAAAATGAAAGCCGATGTTATCAGGGTCAAGTATATGGAACCAAAAGTAAGTTACCAAATAGGACAAGTATATTTAGATAGTAGAAATCAACAGTACGAAAGTGAGCTAGGTAAGTCATATTGACAACTCAATATGTGCACGATTGTTATAGCCCATGTTGTGAATACACTAATTGATTATAATCAAAATTTGTAAATAGTATATACATTAATAAATCTAAATATATCAAGTTAAATGTCTATAATCAGACTGAATGCAATCGAAGCAAGAAGTGTGAATAATGTAATGATTGCCTCTTAAACTATATACAGTGCTAGAATTAGATTGGATGCTTGTAGTCTACGTAGTTGTTGAAACAATATCCCGTATGGAAGCTGAACAGTGTTTGATTTAGTGTACTGCAATGATTGAAACCTGAAACGATGTAAAATAAACAAATCAGTGGTTGTACAACAAGAGTTCAGTCAAAATTGTACCTGAATCCAATCACTGTGAAGCATCTGAAATAATTCTGTAATTCCAAAATTGTCCTTCATAGCTGCATAGAAATTATTCTTCTTGTTAATCGTTTGATCTGTTGTATTTTATTCTATGTATTTTTAAAACTAATTTTGTTAGGGTAAATGAATAACACAAATGCTTTAGGAATAATAATTAAACTTGCAATGCAACGGATACGTATGCCCACAATAGCATGGGAAATCTATGCTTTGTAAATTAGATTAAAGATAGTACAAGGAATTAGATGTCCAAGTAAGTCGAAGTCTCTAAGTGAAAAACAAATTAAAATAAATAAAATACACAATTCATATACAGTGAAACCTGTATTTGAAGGTCACCCTAAAGAAGTTGCACCTGTCCATAATGGTCACTTCACGTTGCTATAAATGTTTCAACTTCTATTCAATTCAACCTGTGTATGAAGGTCACCTCTCTCTAGTGGTCAATATTCATCAAAGCTGGCCGTCATACACAGGTTTCGTCACATTATGTAATGCATAATAGATTGTGTTATTAATATCAAACTCTTCAAGCAATAGAAAGCTCTTATTTTATGTCTGTTTAGACTTTTTATGTTTTTGTTTTCGTTTTTTCAGACAGAGAAAATACGAAGAAACAAACCAGATGCTGACGAGTTTTAATGATTTATCTGAAGAAAGATTTATGCAGTTGAATGAGGAATTTAAGAATCATACAAAGACGCTTATTTTTCTACGAAAAGATCTTGAAATTATTTTCAGGCGTATCAGGTTAGTTCAATATCCATTGATTTAACATTTCAATAGTTTTGGGAACGTATTGGAATCATTTAGCAAGCTGATATGCACTTAGGTACCACATGAGAAGTAATATTTGATATTAGTTGCACACTGTAGGTATACATAGCTCTGGTATTGAGAAAATTTGCTTATCAAGTTTCCTTTTAGTCAGAGTCCAACAATTCATTTCTACTTCTGAAATCCTGAACCTTGGTAGAATATCCATTTCCTTATCTATACAGTATTTTATTTATTATGTTAGATGTTAGAAGAATTGGTCAGAATAGTTAACGTCTTTAGGTCTACATTGTATTTTTCAGTCTTCTAGTAAGCCTTGTTGCTATGCTGTCAGGTTTTCCATCCTTCTTGCAGTTCATACCCACTTTTGATCTTATAGAGACTCATGCTTTATTGATGGATAGGGTGTTATCAATGATTGCAAATTATCCTTGATAAAAATCTTACCAGGTTGTCTCGTTGATACTAGAAACATGTCTTTGTTAAATCTTGAGATCTGACAATGGTCACTATTCTAATGTTCCATTTTAAATTATATTTCTTGATAAGAAATTGTGCAATTTGCATACTCCGACATCAAGCTTGAACACAAAGACATTTCACCTTCTCTGTTTCTAAATTTTGCCCTTGATTTCTTTAAGTGTTCTTTTGACTACGCTCAAAAATTGTTCCTATACGCTCGACGTTGTCTCTTTTTGATGTATGCAAATGCTCTAATCCCAACAAATCAGAAGCACAGCTCTGCTACTGATTTATAGACAGTAGCTTCAATTTCTACTTTCCATTTGAACGAACTTATCTTTCTGTAGCTATGATGTGTGTAAAATATTGCTTTTTTTTCTCCTCTTCTGAAGTAACTGTTTCTATGACTTTCACGTTACTTTTTAAGTTAGATACGACCAGTCAGCGCTCTCAAGTGACGCTCTTAATCTTAATAATTACTACCAGTAGTGTTAATACAAAATTTCTTGAATTCAACTGCTAAGAGCGCTGAGTAATAAATGCAAGAGAACATGTACATTTCCTTGGATTCAAAAAGTTATATTTTGTGTAAAAATGATGTTTTGATGAATCTTCAAGGAATTATTCGTAAGTGCTTTTCAAATTATCACAATATATATTAGAGCTTAAACTGATTCAGTTTATCCATCAAATGGTTCGTATGTTGAAACTATACAGCTTCATAAATATGGATCTTAATAAATAGATATCTGCTCAGTGTAATATTAACTACGAGATAGATGAAGAACTGCAGTCACCATGATTGATACTTTATGAATCAGTATAGCATTATTTGCATTGGTATTATTCAACTTACAATTTTTGTATTTATTTAATTATTTTTTATAACTTTCTTTTTATCAGAACTCACTTGTCCATATTATTAAGGTGATAATTGTGACTGTATAAACCGTGAGGATACCCAGTATATTTTTATCATGTGGTCTTTATTCTATTATTTTCGGTGCCGTTATTTAATATGAGTCTCTTCCATATATTAGGGCATTAAAATCAAAGCTCAGTGAAAAATATCCAGAAGCTTTCGAAGGTAAGACACTCGTGGTTTTTGATTTCATCACCCGTACAGTAAGGGGATTATTTTCCAGCTGCATGATTGTCTTTGCTTTTGTCTTTGTTTTGTGTGTAGCTACTGCACCCGTGGTGGCACACCTTCGTGAAAAGTATCTAGAAGAGCAAGAGAGGCTGAGTAATTTCAGCCAATCAGAGAAGATCGAACAGGATGCATCAAGTCAAACAAATGAACAATCGAACGATCAACAAGAAGAACAATTAGTATAGATTAAATAATTCTTTCATTTTAGACATTATAATGTTTTTTTATATATTATTTAATATCAGAATGTACATAATAATAATTATAATACCACTCTTAAAATATAATTAATCAAATAAACAAAATATAGGTTAACTTTTATAGTTTCTTTTATTTTGCAGTCACCATATACTCTTTGCGAATCAAGTTCATAGCTGTAGAAAATGCACCTGTTGTGCGCAAGCGCGTTTTAACGCAGGTCATGTCCATTGATGTATTGACTATTGTGTTGATTGATGAACGTGTGTTGTTTGTGGCGTGGGCCTGAGAGCTGCTCCTTGCACTTGTCATAGCAAGACGCTTCTTTCATAAGTTTGTTGTTACCTCAAAATTGTGCATGTCGATCGACGAGCTGGAAACTCTTTGCTCGTATTAAAAGCATGGCGATCAGATTTAGCATCTGTCGTTTCGCACTTATTACTGGAGCATTTATCCAATTCTGTATTATCCAATATGTAAATTGTAATATATTAAATAATAACACTCATGGTTTTAATGCTGCCCGCAATTCTATTGTGTCTGCTAACATCACTTGCGGGACGCCTATGGAGCAATACTATAACACAAGGCAAGGTGAAGTATCACCCCGTCTACGGCAGTTATCAATCTGTGATGCATCAAATCCACTTTACGCTCATCCACCACAACATATGACAGATGGTAACGATACAACCTTTTGGCAATCAACGAATAACGTTGACAAAGCCTACATCACATTTAATTTCAGGCAGGTAGGTAGTTTGCTCATTTGCTTGCATAGACACGGCTTCTTTTATCACTACATGCATTTGTAAAGGATCTGTAGTCTGTTAATTAACTGAAAATGCTTTTTAAATGATGTGAGGATTCATTTTCTCCATTGGTACAACTCAACATTGATCTATAGATTTAATAGTGTTGTGTATTTCTCGTTCAATGAGCAATTCTTTTGACCGCTTAATTGCTGAAAGTAAACACTCGTATATATTGCTAAAGTTTGATAGGCATTGCATTATTAGTTCAAATTCTAAAATCCTTTTGGTGATTCACGTAGCCTCTGTTTTTAACAACTGTAACAATCAAATTCGGAGATTATCGTCGACCTGGTCAGATAACGCTGTATAAATCAACCGACTTTGGTCGCACGTACGTCCCTTGGCATTATATGGTGACTGACCGCGCAGAATGTACTACCGTATTTGGTATTCCTGCCAACGAAGTGAGACCGTACCCTGATGAAATTGATCGAGTTATTTGTACTGAATATTCAACTTTGATGTTAGAATACGATGAAACGGTAAGTTATCTTGATTATCGCTCATCATACACCAAGCTGTAACCTCGTAATGAATCAAGTTGTATTTTAACAGGTTGAAATCGATTTAAATGGGGAGCGAAGAGGAGATGGTTCTAACTTTTATGACTCAATCAGATTACAGGTAAAATACGTATAGTGTTTATTTGTAATTTTATTATTTAAACTGTCAAATACTGTTTCATACTTAATTCGTCAGCTCACAGCATATAGACTGAAGCTCTTTTTGTTCAATATACTTTTACCCAGAGCCTTCTATAAACGTTGAAAGAAGGCTCTGCTTTTACCTAAGAACACTGAAGCTTAGATTACATCCCGGAAACAAATTACATACATTTTTTATTTTACAAATTACAGCTGTAATGATCTATGGCTATTAGAGGACTGTATATACAATTGATAGAAAAAAAAATGAAATTCTGCTATGGCAATAAACCTTGATAAGTACTCGGTTCCTACTGAATTTAGAGCACATAAAATTCTGAGTCCAAACCTGCTTGAAAATATTTTCTGAATTCGTACAAAAATTATTTACATATGATTGAGCATCAGCCAGATTTTACGAAAACATTGACGTAATTGTCTTTTTGAAAGTTGCAATCTTGATATACTGTATTCTTTTTTATTTTCATTTTTCATTTAGCAATGGCTTAATGTCACTCATCTTCACGTTGAATTTCGTGATCTTTATAGAAAATTCGATTATTTGGATACACGATGGGTGAGATATTGTCAAAATCATT
>JANVCG010085887.1:2473-15967 GCA_025505365.1 Haliclystus inabai
ATGAAGATAGTTGTTTTTCTATTCTCATGATTTCACACTTACGTAATCGATATAGCAATGATGACATCCATACCCCAACTAGAGATAATCCGATGACGGCCGGATAAAACACCATCCTCAATGTACTGTCGAGATCCTCACCACCCATGGCAGGATTGCCACCGTTGCCAGGATGTAAACTACTCGTCAATCGAGGGATGATGAATATCAATGGGATCATCGCACAGAAGGCAAATATGTTATAAGCCGCACTCACCTGAGCCCTGCGATCATCAGCTGTAAATGAAGACCGTAGTATGGCATATGCAATATATATGATCAGAGATATAACAGACATATTGAGTTTTGGATCGTTAGTCCAGTAAGCACCCCACGCACTCTTGGCCCATACTGATCCAGTCGCCATCCCAATTAATCCAAAACCTATCGCTACATGTGTAAAAGATGCCGCAATGGCATCATAATTCAAGGATTTGGTGTTAAGATATCTCACGCTATATACTACACTTACTATCAATAATACAAACATGGCGAACCATATCGATACATGAAAAAATGTATTGCGTATCGTCTCATATAAGATTCCTCTAAAGGGAAAAGCAAAAGTCCATGGCACCCTCAGCAATTCAATGTGATCCTCCCATGAACTGTCATAATCACTACTGGTGACCACAGACATGCCATCATGACTGATGGTAAGCGCAGAAGGAGTCACCATATATCCTTCATGAGGGCTATATACTACCAAGGTTGCTCGTTGAAAATCTGAACGATTGGGAAGGGTCGGAGGAATTAAAAACATGATATCAAGCGACTTGCGATTGACCACTTCGACACTTCGAGCTTGATTGATATGTATAGAATCTAACTTGAGAAAAGCTTGTATAGACCTCTCTTGTCCACGATCAAATTGAGTATTATACCCAGTAATGCGAATGGTAACGCTGTCACCTGTAGGCACATTCAATGGATCAACGGATAGAACGCCAGGTTTCAGCGGAACAAGAAAACCCGCCGAAAAAACATAAAGCAGAAGAAATATTCCTAAAAATTTCCACCAATGCTCTACGTAACCATTAATCATTTAAGCCTTTTTCTTAATGTCAAATGTATATATAGTTCTATGAATAATGCTAGTAAATTTTCATTTGTTGAATATGATTCCGCTGATTATTCTTTCCAAATATGAGGAATTAGAAAGAGGCTTGCAGCTATTGAAACAAAAGCTAAGCCCAATAAAGTAGCATATTTTACATACTCTACTGATTCCCCCAAAATGGCCTCATCTGATAAACCTTTGAGTAACATGATCATAGGTAGTAACAATGGTACTGCTAGTATACTGACCAGCGTATGCTGGCCATCTGCATAAGTACTCACCGTAGAAACAAACGTGAGCGTAGAGCTAATCGCAAATGAGCCTGCTAAAAGCACCAATATAAATTTCAGTTCTAAAGAAACTTGCTGTGTAAAGTAGACATGAAAGGACAAATAAAAAAATACAGCAACCAGAAAAAGATAGACCCAGTTAAAAAACACTTTGGACAGATAGATCAAAATAGGATCCACCATAGAATACAGATAAAACCTAATCTCAGAACTATTGTAAGCCTCTATACGCAGGCACACATTAATAGAAAGTAAGCTCATGAACATCCAAAAGATATATCCAAACTCTGTCACCTCCAATGATGGATGAACCCTGTATAGAATATAGGACACAGTCCAAGCCAATAACATCAGCGATATGACCTGCCCTCTATTTCTAAACTCCAAGGAGAAGTTATATCTCAGTAAACTCATGAATCCTGACATTTATATATTGCATTTTATCATAAAGTGTTTATATTTGTTATTCAATCACTTATGATGATTCGTACTTTATTTTTCATTATGATCATTACATCCTCACACCGTATATATGGTGAAGGAAGTACTATAGTCCATGAATCCCTCAGTACCAAAGCTAAGACAGGAGATGGAATCATATCATTACTGCGAAGGTATAAGCTAAATAACAACAACTATAACATAAGTGAATTTTATCGGCTCAATCGGCTCAACAAAAAAAGTATGCTCATCAGTGGCAGATCATATAAACTACCTATAAAAGTGTATGCATATAATCAGAAAAGTATCAGATCTACAATAGGTCAAAATGATTGGGAAAAAGCAGTTCGGATCAAACACTACAATGAGTGGTTACTGGATCGTGGACTCAGGAGCACGCACTACTCAGATAGTAAGTTACTATGGGTGCCCTATCATGAGCTGAGCACTAGATCAACTGCGGTTCAAGATTCTATTGCGACTGAAGTAGCGACAGCTGAAAAAATCATGACTGTCAAACTGTTCGGTAAAAAATATGAGGACATACACATCAGAGATCACCAACTCAAAGGAAGAGTGTACTATTTAGTCAGTGGCCATGGCGGAATAGATCCAGGCGCAGTATGTAAGGAATGTACCCATGAACTGTGTGAAGACGAATACGCATATGATGTCATATTGAGATTAGCCAAGAGACTTATGGAACATGGAGCAACAGTAGAAGTCGTAATCCAAGACCCTAATGACGGAATCAGAGATGACAGATATCTAAACTGTGATCATACAGAAGTTATGGCCAATGGCCAAAAGCTATCAAGAAAACAAGTCACACGGCTCAATCAAAGGGCACTGTATATCAACAAACAATATAGAAAGCATCAAAAGAATGGCGCCAAAGAACAAATGATGATAGCTGTCCATGTAGATTCCAGATCCAAATCTAGCAAACAGGACGTATTTTTTAATTACTATCCTGACAGCAAATCTTCTAAAAGGCTTGCTGCCGATATCATGTCGACATTCGAACAAAAATATGCTGAACATCAAAAAAGTAGACTTTATAAAGGATATATCAATGCGAGAAATCTGCATGTATTAAGGGTAACTCAACCCAAAGCTGTTCTCATTGAATTGGCCAATATCAAAAACCAATATGATCATAAACGCATCCTTATACCTGATAATCGTGAGGCACTGGCCAAATGGATTTATGAAGGAATTACAAAGAGTGCCACAAAAGCTCAATCAGATCAGATAGTTGCAACCTCTTAAATCCGTATTGGATAATCGACCCAGTACCTCAAACAATTGCGGATCATGTGATGATATCCTACCCATGTCATCAGTAGCAATAAATGACAGCGTATCCACATTAGCTAAATCAATAATATTAATTCTTCCTATACGTCCATGAGTTACAATAGCTCTTGGATCTAAAGGATCTGTAATAACAACCCTGAAATAAGGATTCATCCGCAACCAAGCAGAATCGACACTATAAGCTTGTGATAGGCATTCTGTCATCCCATATTCTGAGCAAATAGTAGCACCTCGAAACGAAGAGCGCAATGCACCAAGTATCTCAGCTTTTGTCATTTCCTTTTTGAATTTCTTCATACCACCTGTTTCAATGATCAAAAATTGATCATTTAGAATATGCTGATAATGGTCTATATAATCAAGCAGTGCGAAACTGACTCCAAATAAGACTGTCGGAATAGCCTTATGTCTATTTTCTTCTAATTGATCGGACAAGCCTTGATAATCTGTGAGAAATGATCTACCAGGATATCTTGATATCCGCTCAAAAGAGTCCATCATGCTCAGCAATGACGAATGGGGATTATCACTGTAGTGTGGCAGCAAACTTAATACTTGATACTCTCGAATCTCTCCAAAATGCAATTCAAATATGCGTTGAGCTATATGATGATAAAATGCCAGATCTCTTACATCATGGCGACTCCTCTGTCCACCTGTACCGCTACTCATAAAATATTGCGCATTCGGTGTCCAATGACCAGCTATAATCTGTCTATGCTTGAACACCGCTATGGGACAAAATGGAAATATAGTATCATGCTTTTGATCATTAGCCTCATCTAGTAATGAGCAAAATTGAGCATATACTGGATTATAGACTTTCTGAAACGAAAAAATTCTAGCCACTATCGAATCAAAATCAAACTCTCCTTCGTTTAAATTATTGATGATCTCTTGATATCTGTCAAACATTGATTTTATATGCTTCGAGTTTTTACTTTGGTAACAGTTACACTATTCATAAGCTATTCCTGTTCTAATAGCAATAATATCAATAGTGCGCCACAGATTAGCTATATCGGCATCAATAAAGATACACTTAGACAAGGCAGCTTAGGGATAGAGGATACTCTTGTAGTCTTCTTTTCTTTTATTGATGCCAATGGAGATATCAGTGGCGCCGTTAATAACATACAAGTTATAGATAATAGAACTGGAGAGCTTCATATTACTAATGCGATACCTGATCTGCCTTCTGCCACTAATGGCAATGTGGGCAATGCCGCGTTACACATACCCACCTTATGTTGTTTGTTTGAAGACAAACCCGCCTGCTCAAATCCAGATGGTGCCGTAAATTCAATGAATTTTTCAATTACTGTTTCTGATGCGGCTGGCAATAAGAGTAATATGATTACGACCCAAGATATTCTTATCCTTTGTAATTGAGCCAATCTATCCCTTTCACAAGCATCTCTTGAGTAGTAAGCTCAAACGGCAAAAGTTTTTGGTAATTATAGTGATACTCTACTCGTGGCGGTAGACTCATCAGGATAGATTCAATTCTACCGTTAGTCTGTAAACCAAACTTAGTACCTCTATCATAGACTAAATTAAACTCAACATATCTCCCACGTCTTAGCAACTGCCATTGTTCATGCTTGGCATGATAGGGCATGGTGTATCTACGCTCAAAAATATTAGAATACAAGGGCATAAATGCGCTACCGACATTCTGAACGAATTGCCAACAGTGCATCTTATCATAACCGATTTCGGCATTAATCCTATCAAAAAAAATCCCTCCAACTCCTCTGGTCTCAGATCTATGTGGTATATAGAAGTAGTCGTCAGCCCATTCTTTGTATTTCTGATAAGCACCATCATAAAAAGTATCACATACTTTTTTTAAACTACTGTGAAAGGATCGTGCATCATCTTTGAACACGATATGAGGCGTTAGGTCTATACCTCCACCAAACCACCACTGACCCTGATCTGTTTCAAAATACCTAACATTCATATGAATGATAGGCACCATAGGACTCCGAGGATGCAACACTATCGAAACACCAGTGGCCATAAACTCATTTGGCGTTAGCCCCAATCCTTTGGCAACAACTTCAGGCATACTCCCATGAACAGCAGAAAAATTAACTCCACCTTTTTCGATATGCTCTCCTTGAATGATACGAGTCCTACCCCCGCCACCTTCAGGGCGACTCCACTGATCTTGACGAAATACACCTACACCATCGAGTTCTTCTAATCCCAGACATATATTATCTTGTAAATCTTTGAACCAGTCTATGATCACTTGATTGGTCAATGGACTCATGTCACTCGCTTACCGCATTGAGCATGGCCGCAATAGTCTTTTTAGCATTTCCAACAAAAGCTTTCCCATCGCAAACAATGATGGGTCGCTTCAAGAAAGTATATTCGGAGAGGATCAATGCTCTGTACTGATCATCCTGACCCGATATTAGTGCTTGTTTTATGTCCTTGTACTTACGAGCTCGTTTGTTGAATAGTTCTTCATAACTGAGTTTAGTGATATGGTGAACTATCGACAGTTCTTCTGCGGTGATATGACTATTCTTGATCTCTCGCAATTGAAATTTTGATATATCATCAATCTGTTTCATGATTTTTTGGCACGTATCACAAGACCTCAGATAAAATATAGTATCTACCATATAGGTAAGTAGGAATTATGAATTTGATTTGTTATGGTCTGCTAAAAACTTAGCTAAGCCAATATCAGTGAGTGGATGATTGAGTAAACCAACAATGGCGCTGAGTGGACAGGTGACAATGTGCGCACCTGATTGAGCTGCCTGAACTATATGTCTACTGTTGCGTATAGAAGCTGCTAATATCTCTGTATCATAAGCTTGAATGGAATAAATCTCTGCTATCTGATGAATCAATTGCAAACCATCCCAATTGATATCATCAATTCTGCCAATAAAAGGTGATATATAGGTCGCTCCCGCTTTAGCAGCCATAATAGCTTGACCAGCACTAAACACCAAAGTACAATTGGTCTTAATGCCATGATCTGAGAACCACTTGATTGCTTTGATACCTTCTTTAATCATAGGCACTTTCACTACGATATTGGGAGCGATCTCAGATAGCTCCTGACCTTCCTCTATGATTCCTTCAAAATCTGTTGAAATAACTTCGGCACTTACATCACCTTCTACCATGTCACATATGTAAGCATAGTGATTTTTAATATTACTGTGTCCACGTATCCCTTCTTTGGCCATCAATGAGGGATTGGTTGTCACGCCATCTAAGATACCGAGTTCATAAGCTTCCTTAATCTGTTCTAATGAGGCTGTATCGATGAAAAATCGCATTGTTGAAAAGTTATATCTGGCTCAAAACAAAAAATGTGAGGAATCATACCAAACCGCTACAACCTCCTACCCTTGCTGCGTTTCCACCCTGGGGGATTTAAAGGGAGCTGGCCGTATGACCCTCACGACTGCAAAAATAGACTTTTACAGTATAGTCTCAAATACTATCGCATATTCTTTTATAATTATCCCAAGGCGAGTATAAGAATGAGGGTAACGACCTGACCCTTATCATTTCATCCTTGGTCGGATGCTTAAACCTCATTTGCAGACAATGGAGTGAAATCCCTTTATTAGATAATGCCTTAGGAGATCCATACTTGATATCACCAACGATAGGGCTATCTATATGAGCTAGCTGAGTCCTGATCTGATGAGACCGTCCTGTTTGGGGCCGTACGATAAGCAAAGAAGTATGTTGTTGTGAGTGGATCACTCTATAATTAAGTTGTGCGAACTTGGAGCCAGGTACTTCATGTTCATAGCACACTGTTTTATTCTTCTTTTTATCTTTTAATAACCAATGCTTAAGCATTCTTTTGGACGTGTGTGGTTTGCCATGGACAATGGCAACATATTCTTTAGATACGAGATCATCAGCGAATAGTTTACTCATTCTATTGAGTCCTTTGCTCGTTCTACCCAGTATCAAACACCCACTGACTGGTCGATCAAGCCGATGTGCGGGATGTAAAAACACATCCCCAGGCTTGTTGTATTTCAACTTTATGTATTTTTTATAAGGATCTGTAATAGTTAGATCATAGGTCTTATCTCCTTGTGATAGCCACCCAACAGGTTTATTGACTACCAAGAGATGATTATCCTCGTATATCACATCATAATTCACCTATGCAATATAACTGATTCTTAAACTAATACATATATCCAAAATAAAATATAATATAAAAATCACATTTTTAGAATTTTATATATTACAATTAATAATAATGTATTATATTTGTACTGTGTAAGTTTTGGTTATTAAATTGTAAAATTCGTTTTGCTCGAGAGAAAGCTCTCGAGCATTTTTTTATACCAATTGCACTGTAAAAGATACTTGGCATATTTATTGCATAGAAGATATTGAGTTTTGGTTATTAAATGATGAGTAGTGCCATTGCTTGAAGAAGCATGGCACTTTTTTTGCCCACTCTTTAGGTCTCTATAATCACACAACCGCTAAACCTCCTGCCATCTATTAGAGATCGTCTATAGTTCAATATATTTCCTACACTACCCTTCTCACATTGACAACTATTTCTAATTAGTTTTATAGAAACAATAACCTTCATGTTTGGATGATCCGATACCCCAACAAATTTTATCTTATAATCTGATGCGCGAGCTGACAACTCTAACAGTTGCTCTGCAACTTAATTCAGCTTTTTGGAGACCCCCAGCTCACGTACTCCAATTCTTGCTTACTTTAGAGTTAGCAGCACTTATGTTTTGTTGATTTTTAAATCTTTGTAAAATCTTACATTACTGCCTGAATAGTTACTCATAATCTAATCAGGACAATCTCCGATCTCTGCTGTGAAAACTTTATTATCCGCTACGGAAAATCCAATTTTGAGTTCGACGGATGATTCTGCTCTGAAAGTTACATTGTTTTTATCCATGCTAACAGATGATTCTATAACATCAGCATCATCATAGACAGTGTTGTCAACGAAGTTCGTCAGAGTCAACAATTGATGATCGCAACCCCCAGCGTCAACAGAAGTAAATATTCCTCTCCCGTGAGAAGCAACGATCATTTTTTGATCAGAGCTTCTAAATTTGATCATATCAATTCTAGTATTGGCTAAACCAGTATTAGTGGGCATCCATAGAGTTGAGGTGCCATTTAAGTTGGAAGTTGACCATACCCCGAGCTCTGTAGCCAAGAATGCTTGATCAGCATTATTAGGGTTGAAACTCGCCCAACGTACGGGCATATCTGGCAAATCTCCCTCAACAGCAATCCATAATGGATTACTTGAACTGGCGTTGGTGGATTCGTACACACTAGTGATACCATAGTTGCTCATGGTGATCAACATATGATTTTCATTACCCTCTTCTATTTCTATACAGGATACATACACTCCTATTGATAAGTTTTCATCAAAGAGTTTTGTGGCTGATTTAGTTGTAGCATTGGGTGTGCCAGAATGTGCATCATCCACATAATAAACAGTACCATTGGCAAACCCAAAATAAACTCTATTAGCCACATTGGGCGAAACTTTGACGGTTGAAGCACTGTAAGTCCCAGAAGGGGAAGTCCCAAAAGTACCAGGGAAATCGGTCACATCAACTTGATCATATATTTTTCCCGTAAGGGTAATTCTAGAATAATGGTCTGGATGATCGCTCCCATACAGTATGTTGGCACTATCGTCATAGTCTGTGGGGTTGATAAATCTTCCAGCTGATGCTGAACTTGAAGTCCTAACTCTTGTAAGACTGTTCCAATTATTTTCTGTTATAAAATAGTCATTGTAAATATAAGAACTGATTTGAACCGCTCCATTATTTTGATCTATGTGACAAAATGAGCCATCTCCACCAGATACTTCTGTGGCGACATTTAGACCAGGGGAGGTTAATCTGTGAGAGCCATTGTCTTGAGCACCTCCCAGCATAACATTGGAACCACTTGTAGGATGCAAGTCGGCTGAATAATATTGCGTAACATTAAATCCGTTGCCTCTGAACGTAATGGTTGGTATGGAGGCAGTACCGTTGATCGTTTTATAAACTCCGCCATCATTTCCAAACCATATTTCTGAACTATTATTAAACACCATCGCATGTTGATCAGCATGTACGTACTGCCCGCATCCTCCCCACCAACTAGAGATCATATTCCATGAGATCCCTCCATTGCTAGATTTGAATAAATCGATTCCTCCCAAGTAAACAGTATTTGCATTGTTAGGATCGACACCCAGAATCATATCATACCAATCTTGATTTCGAGTCCAGTCCGCATTTCCTGTTTGGCATGCAGGAAAAATTTGGTCATCACCTACCCAATTGATCGCTCCTAAATCCGTCCACGTGGTTCCATTATTGGTCGTCTTAATGAGTCTTGGCACACCTCCTAAAGTATCATTCTCTATCGCAGCATATACGGTGCCGCTGCTTGATGGCGCACATGCCAATTCTATTCTTATTTGATTAGCTGGTGATGCAAATACTCTCGACCAAGTATCTCCATTGTCAGTAGATTTATATATACCATCATTCTCACGAGATTGTCCAAAAGCAGCATATAAATCTCCGTTGCTTGCGATCTCTATATCAGTGGCATAGTCGTTTGTCCAAGATACTGATGCACAGTCTGTACCATTGCCTTCGGTTACTTCTGTCCAAGTAGTTCCTGCATTTTTTGATCTCATAATTCCTCCGCGATTACAAAATCTACTGCGAGTGGCTGCGAATACATAAGAATTGCTGTTACCAACATCGAGTACTACAAGTTTATTGATGAAGTCAAAGGAGTTATTATTATTGGTCGCAGCTAATTGACTGAAGGTATTTCCGCCATTAGTCGATTTCCAAATACCTAAGCCTCTGACGGCATCAGCATTACTAAAGCCTTCGCCCGTACCAAAATAGATGATATTATGATCGTTGGGATCTTGTGCAATAGCAGTTACAGCCAGATTAGCAAAGAAATCATCTATGGGAGTCCATGTCGTACCGCCATCAGTCGTTCTCCAGAGACCTCCAGCTACTCCTCCAGCAAAAACTGTATTACCTGTATTGTCATTTTTGTCTATTAGTATCGCTCTCGTTCGGCCAGATACATTGGTCGGGCCTCTTTCTTCCCAACTCACCCCTGCTATAGCATTCTTGAAATAATTGGACGAATTCAATTTTTTTTGGGCAATCTGTCGTGCTTTCACCAATCTGGATGTTTCGACTTGATCTGTGTTTGGGTCTCGCATCATATAGTAGTCGTGGAGATCCCTCTCTATGGATGCTTTTTGCTTAGAGAGTTTTTCTATGGGTTTCTGACCTTTTCTAAAATTGTTTGAAATGATAGCTAAGGAGATAATAATAATCACGGTTATGATTATCGAGAGTTGGTTTTGTTTAATCATTGTAAAGTAATAATGCAACAAAATAACAACTTAATGAAGAATTAAGAAAAGAACATCGGCAGAATTGTGAAAATCATAAGCGAAAGATTAAAAAAAAGATCAAAAAGAGGTCTGGCTGTATTTTCTTGATCATTTCGGCTCAATTACTAAGGCTTAGCCCTATATTTTTAATGCCGCATGCCGTAGAAGCCTAGTCGATCAGAAATAGACCAAGATCAGCTCTTTTGCAATACACTTTTCTTTATCCAAGGGTAATGAAAATAGAGAAAAATATAACCTCAAAAATAATTGCGATAACCCTGTAGTATGAGACTCTGATACGATGCTCATTCCAGTTTTTTCTACCCATTGAATTGTGAGATGTCGTATAAAATGGTTTATGAAATAGATATAAGATCAAGGCATGAACAAATGATTTGGTCATAGACGAATCGAGTAGGACTATGCTCGAAATGAGTGAGCCACGAAAGTAGTTGGGCAGCGTCATAGCCTTAGCTATGGCGAGTGTTGTGAACGCAGATATTGGATTTAGATCCTATCAGATATGCGACATTTTATAGTTTAATTGGTAATGCATATCCTCAACATAGTAGAATGAGGGATCAGGACTATAGTTGATAGAGCATCCTAATTAGCTCATAATCCGATGATCCATGAACAACAATATAGCTATTATGCAAAACAATCATTAGTGCTCAACGGCTATTCATCAAAACATGTAGTTGACACAAATCATCGATTGCTATTCGCCATTCCATGAAGGTTTTCTTTTTTCTATAAAGGCCGTAGCACCTTCTTTGAAATCTTTTGTTTGTGCTAATCGACCGAAGCCTTCCATCTCTGCCATATAGCCTTCCTTGGTATAGCAGGTATGTATCGCCTGTATTGCTTCTTCAATAGCCAAGGGAGCTTTTTTAGCAATCTTACGGAGTACATTGATGGATGCGGTTACTTCTTGCCCCGCTTCACATAAGACATTAGCCAATCCAAGACGGTGCGCTTCGGCTGCATCGATCATATCTCCTGTCAGGATTAATTCCATCGCTTTAGCCTTGCCAATCAATAGTGGTAGGCGTTGTGTCCCTCCATATCCTGGGATGATACCCAAATTAACCTCTGGTTGGCCAAACTTGGCATTAGCTCCAGCTATACGCATATGGCAGGCAATGGCTAACTCGCAACCTCCTCCTAAGGCAAAACCATTGACAGCAGCGATTACAGGTACATGAAACTGCTCAATCACCGCAAATATATCTTGTCCTCTCTTAGATAAGCTCATCGCACGATCTGAATTGAGCGTCAGGAACTCCTTGATATCTGCTCCTGCTACAAATGCTCGATCTCCAGCCCCTGTGATTACGATTCCTCTATACTTTAGGCGTTTGATCCCTGATGTGAAAAGCCTGATTAAGTCCGTAAAGACTTGTGCATTGAGCGCATTTAAGGCCTTGGGTCTATTGATAGTAATCACTAAGAATTCATCAATCTCCTCGAGCAGCAATGTTTGGTACATATTGAGTATTTGGATAAAGTTCTTATTTTGACATTTATTATACAAATGATTTATTGTACACATTCCCCTATTATTTCAAGATACTCAGTAATGATCAGTACTATGATATGCATCCTAACAGGCATGATCATCCGAATAGTAAGCAATCGATCCAGAGTTATCTATCGCGTATCGGACGATCCAAGTTGAGATTCATCGTGCCAATACTGTTTTCACTAGCACTTTTCAGCATGACAAAACATGTATAGTCTCTGATGTCCGTTTATCAATACCCAAATGCTTGGCTACTTCCAAACGAGAGGCAAACTTTCCCTCCTTAATTTTGTAAATAACATGTAGCTTATGCTTGTTCTTTAGGCTTTGATCCCTATTGCAAAGATTCCTAAGCTCTCCTAATTCTTCCGACATTATAGTACGTACTTTCTTTCCCATATCACAATCATTTATAATATATTCGCCCTGTTAGGTCTAAAACGGTATAGTACATTTGCAGTACAAGGCTCTCATATTGATTCGGGAGCTATTGAGGCTGCCCATCGCAGCGTCATTTAACAAAGAATGAAATTATCAGGACAAAAATGGAGTGTCAACGGAGCTAATGCTATGGCACACCTAAGATGTTATCACAAAAGTAAGGCATGGTATAAAATTGTAAAGCTTATAAAAAAATACTGCTTAGTGTATTTTGTAGTACACGCCTACATGATCATATGGTTACACTCAACAAAAAATTGTTAATTTCGATGAGGAGGTACAACTATTATGAAATTTTAATATTAATACACCTATTATGAAAAAATATAAATAAATAATATTTTCGCTATCAACATTACTGCTCCTAAGCCCAAGCACCTGATCACAGGCAATAATGGAAGTAGAAGGGGAACTAACTGTTGATTCTGCAAATTCTGCAATTGATGTACATGGCAATTCTTTTAAAAATGTCGCAGATCCTCAGTTGACACAGGATGCAGCAACGAAGGCTTATGTGGATAAGGCCGTAATAAGCTATTTTCTATCCCTTCCAAATGGTTTGCAAACCTTGCTAGATGCAGGTGAGGTGCCTCTCAACCTTATCAATGCTGGTGCCTCACTTACAGACTTCATAGGGCTCAATCATGCAGGAGGCATTATATTTTATATGAATCCCGTAGGAAATGGTGAAGGCCTTGCGGCAGCAGCAGAAGACCAACTCGCATTTACAAAATGGGGATGTTCTGGACTTTTAATTGATGGTGCTGAAGGTACTGCCATAGGCACGGGAAATCAAAACACGATTGATACCCAAGCCTTATGTACAGGCGGCAATGGCATTGCCCCTGCCGCCGATACATGTGCCAATCTAAGTCTCAATGGGTTTACAGATTGGTTTTTGCCATCCAAGGATGAACTAAACGAAATGTACACAAAAATTGGG
>JANVCG010085998.1:0-15957 GCA_025505365.1 Haliclystus inabai
ATCTTTATGCAATTCAGATAGTTATATGGTACGGTAATGAATCCCTTGCAATTCAATTCTCATACCATTAAACGATCTGATAAAATACCTTCATCATGTACAACAAGTACAGCCATTGGTACAGCAGTCAATTCATTTAATTCGATTGTATGAATCTTTTTACCATTAATTAAGAGATATTTGGCATTTTCGCGTAGTGCAGCTTTGAATTTCAATGAAGATTTCAAGTCTGAAATTGGCATAACATATTGTGCCATTCCGTTTTGTTGGATATCAATACGTTGAGTGGAAGTTGAAGTCGCTTCAACAGTCACATCTTTATCAACCATGTTGGTGATTATGAATTGAGCAGACATCATGTTGACTTGGGGACTGTTTTTAAACTTTTCCCATTCTTGACCTGAATAGACAGTATAGGTATGTATCATACAAATGTAATATTTTATACATAATGATCTGAACTGTTTGTGATATGACTAAAACAAATATTGAAAGGTATGTAAAGGGATTAATTCAACTCAGATTATCTAATTCATAAATTCGTATCATGATAACGTAATTTTTTACCTTCTTTATGTAAAATCAACGTCGAGACTTCCTCTGGTCTTGATTGATCACCAGCACTATATTCTTCTTTACCATTGATATCAATTTTACTATCACCAGATTTAGACGTTGCCTTAAACTTTAGTGGCTCAATACGTCCAACTTTTGAAATACCAGATTGAACCAAACCACCTTTAGCTACATCCATTTTCATACCAACTCCTGTTGTTTCTTGAACAGTTACGTCTTCACCAGCAACATTTGAAGCAGCAAACATGAATTTTGAATTGCGATCACTCATTTGACCATTTGGTTGTTTGGCACTTGTTGCATCACGCTCCCATTCATCTCCTATATTTAATAAAATAGAGTAAGTGGAGTCTATTAATTAGCTATTCATAAAAACTAAATTATAAAGGCATAAAGCTTGGCAATTGCTGGGGAACTACTCAAAAAGCCCAGCGCGGATGATATCCAATCCCGGTATCCAATGCTGCTCAGTGTGGCAATTGCTCCAACGTGACAAAGAGATTTGACAAGCACTTTTTAATAATTTGAATATCGTTGGGTAGAAAGCGCTTTATACTCCAACAAAACGTATGAGGTAATGTGTCATTGTCGTCAAAAGTAAAAACATTTTCTGTTGATACTATGTAAAGGTGAAGCTGAGTAATTACATTACTGAAAACCAATAGTAGATGATAAGGATAGAAATAACAAAAATTGAGACACCAAGAGCTTTTGAAAGATCAATAGTATTTCAGTATCAATAAGCATTACCTGGTTTATGTACAACAAGTCCTCTGAATGGCTGATCACCCTTTAACTGACTCAACGGGATATCAAACTCTGGCTTTCCATTGATAAATAAACTATCGTTCCCTTTAGAACTACTAACTGCAACAAATTGAAGTGGATCTCGATTGCTTGCTATTTGCAGAGCAATTTGAACAATGCTTCCCTTGGGTAGTTCTACTGTCTGATTCGTTCCACTTGTTTCCTTTACGACGACATCTTTTTCGGCATTATTTGTCACACTCAATTGAACTGGCAGCATTCCATTAGCTAGAATTGTACATCAAAGGATAACAACAATCTTAACTCTATTCTTAACTGTATTTTACTGACTGATACAAAAAGCATCCTATAATTTCAATCAATCTCTATATGAGTTTTATAGACTTTTTCATGGTAGACACTACAGTGAAGCTTGTGATGTAGAGTTAAGAAAGCAAACTTATGGTGACAATCAGCTTTATCAGGTTCTGCACACAATTATTAACAACTATTTCATTGCAAATCTGTCTTTCAAAAGCAATAAACTAGCTAATTCAACTTACAAGCAACGTTGGTAGACAAAGTGCTACTTTCGGCTGCTGTTCCGCTAGAGGTGGAAGAGGATCCTGTGCTGCCTCCAGATTGATGTCCCCCAGATTCTGACGAGGAAGATGTTGCTGTTGTTTCGGATGCTGAGGAGCCTCTTCCACCGTCATTTTGAACAGAAGTTGTTTGACCTTGAGTGGAAGTACTAGATGCTGTTGAGCCAGACATTGAAGATGTACTTGCTCCACCTCCATTGAAATTAGGACCTTGGAAATTGATACAAAGGCAATTTAATAAAAGTGGAATCATTTTACTTCATTGATACCTAATGCTATTTCCTCGTGCATCGTTTGAGTATGTTTTCAATGTTATTACCAAATCCAGGACCACTTCATAAATAGGTGACACGTCTACTTGACTATAAATGTATCAGATTATCAATGTCATGCAAAGGGATCAGGAATAGAAAAATAAGGTTTTGCTTTGTATTTATATAGTAAGTAGATAGCGTTTTGTTTTCAAAATGGGTAAAAAGTATGTCTTCACTCCATTGAAATATTAAGCACAGCTATTGAGTCATATTCCATTTGAATAGCGCTAACACTTTTGACGCAGTTTTTTATACGTTGCAATTTCTGTTTCAATGCTTCTTTTGCAATTTTGCTAACTTTTTCCGTTCGTTGATAGTTTGCAATCCTGCCTAAACACTGTCACACATACACACCACCCAATCAGGACTCTTTTATAGGATTGAAAATAATCCACTTCGTCAACGTATCCCAATGCCCCATTAACATTGTAAACCATCCTTACCTACGTGAGCTCTGCTGTATATTTGTAAACAATGGATATCATGAAAGAAAAATTTACTCTAAACTAATGACAAAATGATACCAGTATCAATAATGACAAATGCAATCAAGTTGTAGGTTCACATTTTATTTTCTATTGACTAAAATAAAAAATATATAACATTTCAATTGAATGAATACAGATTATTTGAATATGTATAATTGAAAGCATTTCATAGTTATATTTTAATTGCTTATATTATCTTTAATATTTAACTTTTATAGATGAACTCATAGATATGTGACTATAGTGATTAGAAGCATCCTTTTTATTGTTATTGCCCTCATTATGTGATATCAGTACATGAGTCATAACACTAGGATCGTCCGTAAGATTAACGGTCAACATTCGTTTGCCATTTAACAAATACTGTTTACCAGTAAGTTGATCTCGCGCTTCTAAAACAACGGGTTCACTTTGCCATAAAGAGAAACCGAATCGGCTTTCTGAATTAGCAGGTACAAGAAACGGTTTCCGTGCACCGGTTTTATCTTCAATTCGTACATTACTGTTAATAGAGTTCTGTAATGATAACATGGCAAACATTTCTTTGCTAGTGTGTGGTTTTCCATCATTGTTATTTTGATGTTCAATTGGAATATCCATTATGCGGCCATCGTCATCATTGCTGTCATTCGTGTTATTTGCTGTACAATTGCTTTGTGATGAGCCGCAAGTAGCGTTACCAGTAGAGAGAACGAACCGTGTTGATTCTGAAACATCCTCTGATGTAACCTTCATTAAACTTTCACCATTTATCAAGACGTTTATTGGCTCACCCGTCATTGTTACGGCAAAAAGTAGTAGCGATGAACTGTTACTAATAACGAAGCCAACCGTACACATTTGTTTTGGATTCAACATAACTGGTTTTAAATTATGAGACATATCTGCTATAATAACAGGTTGCTTCAGTTTGTTTTTAAATTTCGCTAAAAATTGCCAATTGCCTGTTGCGTTTTTATCATTATAGTCACTTTTGTTTTCATGTGATGTTAAAATAACGTCGTAAATCTTCTTTGATTCTTTTGTAATGTCTACTCTAAGCTTATCTTGGCCGTTCAGTAGGATCTTCTCGTGTTGAGCACCACTATACGCACGAAATAACAGTGGCCATGAGTGTTGGATAGTGACTAAAACACGCTTGATTTGGAATGGTAACAATAAAACTGGTTTCATTGAACCCGTGATTTCAGATACTTCCACCGCATTATCAAGGCGATTATGGAAAGCTAAGAAAATATATATGCCTCTAAAGTTTGACGGATCAGATGTGGATTTATTTTCCTTCAAGCCGTGGGTATCGTCGACAGTCTCCTTTCCATGTTTTGTTGTCTCTGTTATGACCATATGGGCGGCATTTTTCAAACCATTTCCAACTTCAAACTCTACATTTTCCTTTCCGTTAATAAACAATGGGACATCATTTCCAACTATGTATGCTTTGAAGGATAATTGCTCTCTTCTAGGTAAGGCGATATTGATTTGCAATTTACTACCAGGCTGTATAATTAATGTACTCATGTGCTCAGACTCTTCGCGTAGTTCTACTCTCGCTTTAACATTGTTAACAATATAGAAAAATACGAAGAATTTTGAACCGGCTTCATTCTCGATATCGGAAATATTTGTCTTGTGATATAAATTTCTAGCATCGGCCATCGATTGCAAACGACTTTCGTCATAACGCTGTTCCTGTTGCTGCATATTGCTGATCATACCCCCTGATGGATTGGCCTTATTTTCGTGTTTGCCATACGTTATATCATAGGGATCTGATGTCATTCCTGTGACCGACAATGGATCTACAAGAAAGATGACATCATGTTAGGCGTTTTCATTTGTGAGTTTTTCTAATCAGGGGTTTAGCAGCAACAGAAGCAGCGAAGCCAAGTAGAAGTGCTATGATGCTAATTTGATTTCGCAAACTTTGTAGATTAACTTTTATTGCGTACTACTCAGCAGGTCGACGCAAACGACTTTTGTGTAAATGAGTAAAATTTCTTCGATATCGTTACCAGAAATAACGTAGCTATAAAAATTGAAGCCTTCCAACTGATATGTGAACTCGTTTTCGCACCATCTTTATCCAATAACAGACAAAACACATCGATCGTGTATAGCATTTAATCTGCAATTACGGGCGCCAGTGACCCCGGCATCGTTTGAAATTCTAGATTAGGTAAGCAACTGAAAATACGAAGTTTGCAAATAGAAGCATCAGATGACATTTTAATCTTACAAATCTGATAAACGAAGAACCAAATTGGCTTTCAATGGCTTTTCATTTTATTGAAGAAATGTGATTGGACCGTCTTGGAAATGCTAAATGACGTTTCTCGTAAATGTAGAACAAGTTGCTGTGGTCATAAATGTTCTTCACAACTCCTGTATTTGCTAAAATGACTGTTTATGTGTGTGCATGTGTTTGTGACAGTCTTCATGCGATGCATTTATAGTGAGAAAATACCCAGATTAATTTCAATTGTTTTGATGTTATGATCATTCATTGATTAACAGTTAGTTTTCTACTTTTCAGTTCAGATTTCAAGCTATGCCCTCCAATTAGCATTGTCAATCTACTTGGCTAGATCTGCTTTTGTGCGAGCTTAGGTATATACCATTACAGGATGAGAGATGACACACTATTAATTACGTTGAGTTTAAATTGCTTAAGGATTTAGAGGGAAATTATAAATTGAAGCGTCTTTCCATTATTAGCACACTATGAGATCTGTTCTTATCCAAATCGACAATTTTTGTAAACTCTAGCTAAAATTCCCTTTTTCAACAATAAAGCTAGTTAATTCGGATCTTACCTAGCTCATTGTTTCTAGAAATCCAGTAATATCTTAAGCCAGAGACCCTCCACTTCAAGGCTACCACTCTTGCCGTTAGATGTTAACTATATTGAAGACTAATGCGGACTGAATTATTCCTGCTCATACATTTTTGTTTTGACTTAGAGACTCATCAACAATATAACAGTTTTGAATTAATCCCTATGCATTTTGAAATTGAATTAAATGTTGCCAAACTACTCGTTTCGGTCACATTATTTATGATTTCTTCTCATGCATTGATTGATAAAAACAATTAAGAAGTTAAAAACTTACTGTCACTAATGACCACTTTAACTTGAGTGCCACTTATACTGAGAGCTACTTTAAACTCTTTTTGTCCATTTACATAATATGATTCACCAGATTGTGCATCCACTGCAGTAAGTGAGGCTGGTTTATTTGAAAGAGAGGTTATTCTCATTACCCCTGTTTCACCTTGACCTATGGTAAATTCTTTTGATGTAGTTGATTCTTTGAGTTTCACCTTTTTGTAGACGGAATTTGTGATGTTTAATAAAGCTGTTTTCCATGTTTGGCTTCCTATCGCACCAGTTGAATCGACTACTCCGACATCTGTCAAAACACATCAAACATTTTGAAATATTTGCTGGATTTAATCGGATACAATGGAGAAATGCTCGTTAAAAGAATTGAGAGTTAAGGAAAGACAATTTTCTATTAATGGAAAGGTAAAAATGTGTTGGAAATGAATGTAAAATTTCTATTTTTCGGTAAGAATTGTCTGCAAGGCGTTGCTTGACAAAAAGTTAATGCTTCGTTAATAATGGGATGTCGATGGTATTAAAACATAAGGCTTGTTAAAACTTTCTTATTATCAAATACAACCACAGCAAATTGTTGAATAAAACTCAAATCCTCCAATTTTTACTATTTGTGAAGCAATTTAACAGTCATTAATAGCAAATGCATTAGAGCTACAAGATGAGGGAGAAAGTTCACAAAAAACTTGTGCCTTTCTACTTTATTTATTATCGGATTTGTCATGTAGACAAACGCTTAATCAAAGTTTACGTTGTATTAACTGTTTCTATAGTTACAAAATGCATACGGTAAACAAGTTGCTTTCGAAGGTTCGAAGGTAAGGAGTAATAACATCTCAAATATACGCATTTGTGATTCATTCCCACAAATTTGAGAAGCGAATTAAAGCTGTACACTCATACTTCCAATGCAAACATTATTGAAGTGAGTTGCTTTTCCTGAACTTCCAGTTACAAAAGCTAGATTCAATTGAATCCTCATAGCTCTCGGGTTTAGTTTTATGTTGACAGAAGAAAATGAAAATAGAACCATCTGTCCACAAAAAATTCGTACAATTTGAAATTCACTGCCAAAAGAGCCCAAAACTTATATTTATCATGAATAAATAGTTTCAAGAAAGGGGAGAAATAATGTAATTCACTTGATTTCAGCGTTCTAAATTGAGCTTCTGTAATGATTGACGGCACGTTGACTAGTGTGAGATGTAAACAAATAGTAGGTGTGTAACGTATTCAAAGAGGATGTGTGTATAAATTTGATTAATATATATATTTCATTTAAATTACACTATTTTACATTGAAAAGATGTACTGATAGGAATAAGTGCATATGTATTAAATAATTTTATAATATTGTTGGCACGTCAAAAGTTCCAAAATAGTGACATACAAATATCAGAGACATGTATCTACAAGAGTTGAGATACACTAAGTGCGCCATTTTAAATTTACAAGGCTATTTGTTTTTCGTAAGTTTTGCCTTACGTAGCGATGAAAATGGCAGCAGATTAGGGAATTTCTCAACTTTTGATACCAAATGCTCTGGCAAAAATATCACTACCCTTTGTGTTCTGCATCATAGCTATGTAAATTGTATAAGTTGTAATCAACAAATAGAATTCATAAAGCCAGAAGTTGGTATTTTAAATCTTTGAAAGATTCCTCCATGATGGAAGCATGATAACTCTTTTATGAGATCCAGAGAAATGTTGAAATTCTGGCTTAATATATTCTTTTTCTTGACCTTGCTTTTGTTTGTTATATTTTACATTTTTCCATTCTTTGAACGGTATAAATATGTATCAAATATTGCATGCGAAACTAAGTTTTGATCAACAGAGTCTATTGGATGCTTCATATTGATGCAAAAATCTAGGAAAAATATTGAATATGTTTATGATGTCGCCAACCTTTCAATGATGTCACAGCAGAAATCTTTCCAAGATCAGTTGATAGCCATGAATTGAATGGAAATTCATATTTGGCACCAGCAGGATCTTCAACAACAACCTAAATCAGAATCAAACATCATCTTTAGTTAGTGTGTGGCCATCATATTTCCAAATCATTAGTGTTGATTTAGCTCAACCATCGAATGGAATTTTCTTGCACTCTCCAAAACAAAAAAGATCGATTGGGTGCGCAAACAGAAGGAAGACAATACCTTTGTAACGTGCCAATCTGGACTTTCACCAGTGTTATCGGTCGATAAAACAATCTTTTGGATGTAGCCAAGATTACCAACAGTAACACGGAAAGTGTCAGTGCTACGATCAAAAATTGAAGAAAAAATAATGAGATTGTCCCCTAGTGTAGATAAAAAAAGCTTAAGAAGTGAAGGCTCTCGTCATTAGTAACAGCCCTATTCAAATTGTAGATACACATACAGTTGATTTACCGACATACAGTAATTTCTGGCATGCTTTTGCGGAAAACATCATTTTTGAGATTTATTTGATGTAATCTTCAGTTTTGATTGAGCTAAGATACAAATTGATATTTGATATGTTACCTATGAAAAGTGCAGGCTGATGATGATTGGATACGTATTGCCTGAGTTTGATGGGAAATTGGGTGCAAAAGTCATCTAACAAAAAGAAAAGGGTCATGTAAAGAAAGATTACCCTCCAGACTTGAATGAATGTCTGTCAGCATCCGTGAGGTGAAGAGCATCCGTTTGACCATATTGACCAATCAGTTGAACGTAAACTTGAGCTTCTGTTCCAGCAGTTTCACCAACTGCAGTGTATGTCGTAATCAAATAGAAGAATTCTGCCAGAAAAATGAAAAGCATAAGAATCCTGAGAGAACAAAACCTTGAATATTCATTTCATTTGATTTATCTTGGTCCATACTATGTTTTCCTTTCCAAATCAAAAGGAAGTCGCAGGATAGTTGACCATCAATAAACGAAACCCTAATGCCGAGCTGTTGACTATCAAAGTAATGGACGTGTCTGAGAGGATAATAGATTCAATTGGAATGACCATTATAAACACTGTGGATGCGGGGTTGCTGTACAAAACAGAGATTGATTCTTACCTGGATCAACAATTCTCACAGAGACATTATATTCTGGATCTGGTTTAGGGTTAACCAATAGAGATGATTGGTTATTCAATGTCATTGCATGTTCTGTAGTCTTCCCTTTAGCTGTAAAGGTGACTGGTTCGTCAATCGATGATTGGATGAAAAGTCTTGCTTGTGAACCTGGGTATAATTCAATTTCTTTATTTGCCATTGGGATGTTTGTTTCTGCTGTCACAACAACATCTTCACCGCCAAGATTTCTGAACGTTACTTTGGCACTTCGAATGTTCTCTCCACCAGACACTGGAAAAAGTAATTTAAATATTGGAAGATGCAAATCAATTATACCTCAAGATAAAACAACATATTGCATCGTTAATAAACACGCCAAATATTTTTCAAGTTGTATATTTGGATTCGCTATTTATCATTTAGAGGAGGACAGTATACAGTTTAATACTCTTTTGAATGGCATTGCGTTTTCGCTACTTCTCTTACCTGATTTTTCAGCTGAACATTCTTTCGCATCACCATTCCATGCTGTTCCAGATGGGCATTGCTTCTTTTGGGCTACACCTCCATTACAAGAGATGAAACCGTAGCGATCTGCTGCGTCAGTAAAGACTCCGTTTTCTTCTGGGCATGATACTGTGTTCGAATAAAAGATAAAAATGACGTTTAATTGGTTCTGAATGATGCATCACCAAGTAGTAATGGACAATCGAATAGAAAACTCATAATAATTTCCATATTTGGTGAAGGATAGCGTGATATTATTAGCAAGATCAAAGGCTCTCCAAGTAGTGCTTCAAAATAAAAATATATTTCAAACATGTAACGCTTTTGCATCAAAGGCCTAAGGATGGTAGTGAAAGCCATCGAAACGGGAAAATTTTCCCAAAATGTTTTCAGATGATGAAGATAACTGGTATTCAATAAAAAAAAATAAAAAAAAATACCAATAAGTGTCGTGCTGGTAGAAAATTATGCATGGGATTATTTCTTGCGTTAGTTAACTCAATTAGATAATTAGCAGTAAACTCACGTTTGGCGGTAATTGTGGCCTCAAGTATTTCATCAGCTGCTTCTGTTGGTGTTGCAACATAAGATAATTCACCGTCAATAAGTAGTACTTCTCCCGTAGATGCATCTTTTGCTCTGAATGTTACTGGGAAATTCGTCTGAGATCCTTGTTCGACTAATTTTAATATCAATGTCATCGATGGTTTGATTGGATATCCGTTTTCTTTATGTTCTCCTTTGTCAGGATATAGACGCAAATCTCGTCCGGCTTTATTCTCAAAATTAATACTGATGTAGCGATCGGATGAAATGGTCGATTCTACACAAAATATGACATAAATATGGCATTACAATAGGTTGCGTTTCTACAAAATCTGACAAATTTCCAAGATGTCAACAGTATTTTGAAAAAGTTCTGAAGAATTCTAGTCTGTGTTCCAATCATTTTGAACGCAGAACCTTCAAAGCCTTTTTGATTTATCCTTAGTCATTCGTTGCACTGGTTGTTGATTTCTCAACTACACGAAGTACACTTTTTGCAAAACAACTATAGCATGTACTGTCATCTCTCAAGCTCAAACTTTAGAGATTATGATAGCTTCAAGATCACAGCAATCTCCGATCAAATCGCGATGCTTCAAGTCTTTTTACGTAACATTACAGTGCACTTGTACAATTGAACCCAGTGAAGATGGCATGAAAGTTAATACTTACTGTGTTCCCAGTAGTACACAAATACTTTAGCTGCTTCAGTGGGTGTCACAAATGTTTCAAAAAGCAGCACGATATTCACATATATTTTCGCTAACGTATTATCTTGTCCAGAGTTGGCTTTGCCAATGTACAAATTGCTGCTTGCTTCAACTTGGTGGTTTTGAATTTCAATTGATTCCATAGTATTTGCCTTCAATGCACCATTAATGTATAAGAATATTCCCTTGTCTTTCTTCCATGTTACAAGGACAAACATCCAGTCGTTGTAATTTACACCCGATTCAACCTGAGTGGCGCATCAATAGAAAGAGTTTTTACAGAGTTAGATCGAATAGTCGTCGATAATATTTGGAGTGAAGAAGGTTTCGTGAAAAATGACTCACCAACAATGTAAGGGTGAACATAGTTAGCATGAGAGATACATATGTACTGATACTTTTTATTAGACATGTAATGCAAAATCTCTATGATAAATTATATGCCTTACCTTATTCATTTTTTGATTGTATGCTACTTCAGCAACGATTTTATCGTTTTGTAAATAGATGGATAAACCACGACCATTATGACCACCAGTATCAATAATGAACTTGGGCGTTGTATATCTCTTAGCATCGTCGTCAAGCTTAATTTTCAATGCAACAGACATTCCATGCTCGCAAAGTGTAGGATTAGCAAAGCATTGGCCTATAGCAATAAAGGTACGATTACGGTAAGCAGATTTAAAATTGATATCTATGAGAGACGAGCTGCAGAATTCTTCAAAATGGTGTTCTGCATATATATTCCATTTTCGATCCCTGCACAGATATTGGGTAACATTTTGCGTAAAGATGGTACACAAGTTATGGACCTTATAGAAGCATTTCATAAATACAATGTTTCATTTTATATAGATTTCATTTATCTACAGATTGCTTTAATATTATATCAATCTTACCTTGATAATCACCAGCGTCTAAATATCCTGAGCTCCCATCCGTCATCAATGAGTTCTCATTAACAACAACATTCCCTTTGACTACAATTGGAGGTGTTGTAGGTACTTCTCCATTTCTGATAGTATTTGTTGGCCAAATATACAAAGGAGTTGCCCCTGGAGCTGGAACTGAGATAACAATGTCCGTGTATTCACTTTGACTTTCGACTGGCGTGATCAAGACACTTTTAGCATTGTTGTTAAGGAGTAATGGTAGCTTCGTCTCGACATCGAAGGCAGTGAATTGAACCGGCGATACAGATTTTCCATCGGTTGACAAATCAATCAAGGTGATTTCTTGCATTTGACCAGGTTGTAAGAGGAAACCTTCTGGTTTTCCTTTGTCGGGAAGGAAATTCACGATTCTGCCGGCATCGTTGCTGACCCGAAGAGCTGCATAGTACGCTTTGGCTGCATCTAAATAGAAATAATAGCTCATTATTAAGAAATGCGAATACAAAAACAGTTAGTATTTCCGGTTTAATTTGACAAGAATTAAGTTTTGAAGGCATCATGTGTAACTAATGCTGATTTTGTTTTTTTTTCTCAAAATCTAAGGTAAAAGCAAAAGGTAATTCTCGAAGGCCCTATGGAATCCACATGATTTATGTATGCATGTAACAAAATAAAGGACTTTTTTCCTTTATTCTAAATATTTTGATATTCCGGCACAGTGTTTGATGTTTGCAGTACAAAACTTGCAAAAGAAATCCTGCCCCAAGTGTTAGGGTTCAGTACGCACTTTGCTTCGCATTAGCTGAAACTGTTTACTTCATTGTCAGATTCTTACAAATTTTGTAGAAAATATACGGCATTTGATAGTTTTGGACAAGTACAACGGGTAAAGAGGCTTGAATGGTCGTGGGAGTTTGTATAGTTTGTCAATACTACAGGCAAAAATAATGAAGCCGTTTGTTTGAAAATGAAGACATTTTCAAATGAGTCATCGAGGGGTTTAACTTTATGTAATGGTGTTTGTGTATGAAATCTGATCTCTAGTTTCAAACTTGTTGCAAAAATACTACTAGCCATTTAGATTATTTACGTATCGTAATACTTACAACTGCTCCAAAAGAAGACATAAACGTTCAACACATCTGATTCAGGAATTAATCTACTAAAAGTGGTAAATGAGCTGATTGAAAATTTTCCATAATAGAATGTTGGCCCATGGATATTTCTTCCAATGCTCAGATTTGGATTAGCATTTCTAGGTTGGACAGGACTAATACTTGTTCCAGGTGCATCAATTGCCAGGAGATATTCATTGTAATAGAGCAATAAGCCAATCTCTCTTTTCCATGTTAAAATTATATAAGCCCAACTTTCTGAATGTGTATCCAAATCACTCTCAATTGCCCATGTCTTGTTAGTAGCTGTTAGCTGACAATGAAGCTTTCCAGCTTTAGTATAGATTGAAATACCAGGCGATGATCCTCCATGTGCACCTGTATCTAAGATGTAGCGTGGTTCTGTATCGTTTTTAATACTTTTGTCAAATAAGATTTTGAATGATACTGAACAACCATCAGGTGAGCTATCAGGATTGATCAAACATTCATCCTTCTTCAATTGGGTATCTATATATGTTGAGCTACCATCTAAAGTGAGTCCACCTCCAACTGTATCAGAAATGGGTCCATGGATGTTTAAAGTTGGATTTCCTGGTATAGTGCCTTCGTATGTCTCAAGAAGGGCGTAGGAATGGCTTGGAATGACTTTCAATGCTGCAAATAGACAATAATTCTCAGTTTAGATACTTTATTCATTAGTAACATATCATTTTTTTCGAAGTTTGTGAATCAATTTCTTCCAGATTCCTAAATGCTGGAATGGATCCTTTTACGGTTTGAAATGAAAATACTGTGTATAGCATAGTTGTCACCCCTAGGTGCTACTGGGGTAAATGATGGAGTGAAAAAGTTCGTACAATTACTCACAGTAGAATTTCCTTTTCTAAATTTGAGTGCGCCTTACCTACTGGTCCAATGGTAACATTCACAACTCTTGTATTGTTTGTCGAAGGTTTCAATGTTATAGAAGCTGAATTATTCAAAAGTAGAGACGTTTGCGTTCCAAAATCTAATGCCCGAAATCCAATAGGCATCATGGGATTGTGACTGTCTATTGTCATGTTAACCAACAAGAAACCACGTGGCTCGACCATGTAAGATCCACGAGAACTTCGTGTTGGGATGATTTTGACATCTCGATTGAGTTGGTTATCAAATAGTACAACAAGAGATGTCTGCGTAAGAACATTGACTGTAGTGTTTGTGTTCATTTCTTCTGTTGATGAAAAAAAACAAAATGATTGATAAAAATGGTAATACATGAATCGAGGTAATTCTTCTCTGAGATATTCATGTTGCATATTTCAACTATCCTTTTTGACTATCGTATAATCGGAATTTATATCAGAGTGAGTGCGAATTTATACTGCATTGCTGTATTTTTGCATTGAAATTTACTGTACAGGAGACGCTTACAATGGCTATTTAACAAAGCAAGTTCTCAAAACAAGTTATGCAGTTATGCAAACGAGTTCTCAAAAAATACCATGAACGAGTTATGCAAACAGTTTATCTTTAGAAATTCCTACACTACGGAGGCGCTCTTCATGCTGTGAGGTGATGCCCATAGCAAGCTATTTTAATAACGTTTCATCGAGATGAGGCAAACGCATACAGAATGTTGAATTTTCAATTATATCAGATGGAACATGTTGTGAAACACTTTCAATTTACCTGACGGTTCTATTTTTATGTATGTGGTTGCATCGTAGTCTTCATTAGGCAGGATAGTCAGTTGTTTTTGTCCATTAATGAGCAAATTATTCTGGGTACCGAATTCATGGACTTCGAATACGTATTCAGGTATATTACCAGGTGTTGCAGTGATTACTTTCGTTAGATTAAGTTTTTCGTCATCCAAAACATCCCTAGCTTTAGGTTCATCGTCTTCATTCCATACAAGTGTAACCTTCTTTCCTGCTTTGTTAGAAACAGATAAGTTTATGTAATACTGCTTCTCACCATTGGTACTGCCTAATCCATTGCCTTGAAAACTTGGTCTAGATGAAGTTGAAGCTGCAGTAACTCTGTGAGACATCTGGTTATCTGTTTGAGAACCTGCCGTCTTCTCAGCTGTGACAATAACAGAAATGGGCTGTCTTGTTTCTGTTGGTGTGACAACCATGGAGTCTTCGTTATTTAATACCGCAGGGATTTCAGAGTTTCCTATGTAGGCCATGACAGGTATAAGGCCCGGTTGCTTGTTACTTGAAAATGCAATTTCTTTGTTGAATTGACTATTTTTCTCAACAGAGAAGTCTTTGGCTTCTTCATTGATAATCAGTTTGACTGTTGTATCTACGGGCATTTTATTATCAACATTCAGAACAACGTAATATGTTTTCATTTCTTCAGATGTCGCACCAGGGATATCTGCAAGCAAAAAAGTATCAAATTACTCATCTCTAACCATCCAAGAATAAGAATGCAATACCGTCGCACCTGAATATTCCCGTAGATTAAGATCCAATGTATTTATTGGTGATATTTAAACCATTTTCAAATCAAAGAACTGGTACATGCTCAACTCTCATCCAAAATAGATAAAACTCAGGTAAAGTAAAAAGTTATTGTAGCATCAAGGTATAGTTATAAAAAGGATTACGCTCAAAAGCATCGGTACAGGAGTTTCCCCAATAAATGCATATCCAACTTGATAATAGATACAATCGAAATCATAAAGATATTTACTCTGAATGAATGGATTTAGCCAAACAAAGACTAGATTGAACTAACAATTTCACTTCATTGTCAATCTTGCTTATCACCGAATATTCATTCCTTCTCCTACTGCTTAAGCCTTACCAGTGATATCGATATTTGTGATTTTTCCATCTTGACTTGGTCGAATCGAAACCTCTGGATTATTATTGACTAAAAGTGGTTTTCGTGAGGGTGAAATTGCTGAAAACTGGATCGGTCTATCATCAACTGCTTGAACTACGGTCTCAAAATTTCCATTGTGATCAATATTGCTCATTTTCTGTTGATTATTTTCTTGCCAGAGAAGGAATGCTCCTTCAGATGCACTATTCTTTGCACGCAAATTAATACGATAGCCTGAATTTGCTCCTTCATTCGTCGACCCTTCTGATGTTGATCCACCTGTAGATGTAGATCCACCTCCACCTATTTTATGATAAAACAGAAAGATTATATGTAGCAACTGACAATAAAAGACCTTCACAGAAGACAGGTTCAATCGAGAGAAATAATCCTCCTTGGAAAAGGAGGATTTTCGAACTTGAGAATTAGCTGTTGTAGTAAGCATTGTAAATGAATGACTCAAAAAT
>JANVCG010086109.1:0-15955 GCA_025505365.1 Haliclystus inabai
AGAACAAGAAAATGCGCTCCGTTGCGCAGACCTTACTAACAAGGGAGAAACGATTTAGGTCTGCGCGCAGGCTAGCTTTAGGCCGCCGTTTAGCAGACTCTACTGTTTCAGTGAGTTTCAATTTCAGGAGAGTCTGCGAGCAGGCTACTTGAATGTGTATTCGATGAAAATAATATTTGTTTCGCTTGCCAGTGGTTGAGGAAATGAACTAAAGCTTGATAAAACTGGTGAAATACCACCACTTTTAAAACCGCGGAAAACAATACTAGTTAACAGCTCTTCAGAGAGTGAAAACCTAAATAGGGAGGCTTAGATTTTTACGAACGACAGCTTTTACGACAAGTTTCAATTTGAAGGGACTGGGGAAAGTTTTGCGGTTGTCACAGAAAAGTGTGCGTTTAGAAGTCGTAGTTTCACAAAAAACGACCTACGTCACAACGCTATTGTTTTCTGACAAATTCATTTTGAAAACAAATACAGTTACCTCTATAGTCAGCTTGTTTTATGCGTATTGCAAGTGTGATTTTTGTAATGATGTGGCACCTTTCTCTAAATTCCAAGTATTTTCACAAAGCTACACTTCGTTAACAACAAATACATCAACAAAACAAAATGAATGACACTTTGAATTATGAATTACAATTGCAGAGAGAAAATGTAAATATAGCAGAACAATGCGAAACAGGAACAAGGTGCTGAAGCTAGTATAAACATAAACATGTGACCAAGTCACAAGAAATGATTGTGTTCATTCATTTTAGTCAAGAAATATCTTTTCGTGCTTTGCTCAGATTGCCGATAGGTTTTAATCCTATGTCTTTGTTTACTCTGCTGCTTTATCTTCCATCAACTTCTCCTTAGATTTTCCTGCTGTCTCATCTCGGTAATAAAATTTTATTATGGACATCTTTAAAAAGGAATATTTCTCTGGATTTCGTTGTGGCCATTGTTAATTTTTCTGTCTGAAGACGTAAACTAAACTCATAAAACAGCTGATGAGATTTTTTCAAAATTTCGTAAATACGCGAGAGCAAAACACGAGTTTTAGGGGAATCCCCTGTTCATATTTGAATTGCGCAAGCGCGATGTCGTAAGTGGGAATAAAACTTGTTCTCGTAAAAAATCCAAACCTCCCTAATATCTCGCAAACTGCTACAGATATTGAAACATTAACGCCAGAAATCGACTCCAGACCAAAAACTACATCTTACATGAAGCTGAGAGTGAATTCTACTTTTGATGCATTCTGCCTATTGCATGGCATCTTAGGAGGACTGGAGTACAACATCATAATTCATAGATAATACTACACAGGATTTAATAAAGTGAGAGAGCCTGGGCTATGTGTTACTATGAATTGAGCCAAAGGTTGCTAGAGCATAACAGTATTCACTGTACAGCTCAGTGTTGTTTTGTGCTCTCAACATGTAAGCATTGAAGATTCTTGTGAAATTTGGATAGGAAAGATCTTGCAGTTTTCAATAATTCCGCCTCCTCTGAATATGCCTTGGCCTCATCACCTTGTTATAATTTTTGCAGTAGCCTTTATTTGTTTAATCAAAATTGCCTTTGTTAAGATGGAAGGAAAAATATTCCATGTAAAATTTTATGCTCCAAGAAACTAGAACCTATTTATTAGAACCTCATGGTACCTGGCCAACCGGCATACCCAATCCTGTTCTTAAATCATCTGATAAATCACCAGGCTTTTTCTCTCTCAGTTTTGTCTCAAATTCTTTTCCCTACAATAAAATTGAAAAACCATCAATAGTAAGGAATTTCTCTCTCCTCCTTTTTACAAAAGTTGTTTGTTAAACGCAAAAGGTTCTTCATAAATAATTATATTGATACGATAGGTCCAAGAAAAAACATAAAATTTCAAAATTTCAATGGGAACACAGCTGAAAGGGAGGCATCGGAATTATACAATATACTTATATTATATTTGATTTAGACCTATATTCAAGGTATTACTTTCAGTTTAAAGTCGTTGCTAAGGCTGTTTACGAGAATGAAATATACAGCAACAACTGAAGAGAAATTTAAGAAACTGCACGAAAACAAATCAAACAAGTGAATCAAAACATCAAAATATCAAGTTTTAAAAGCAAATAAGGATTTTTAAGTGGGAAAATCCCCAAGTTGACATGTAATTTAACACTTTTCAAGAAAAAAAATGCAAGTACAGTTGCACGAGACAAATAAACCACGGTTTTTAAATCATTTTTGCCGCGTAAAAAGGAAGAAAGGAGGTGCTTGAAACAAGTTTCATAACTTTATTTTGAATTTTAAGGTTTAGTCAGCTTTATTGCAAAATCAAATCATGGTTTTTAAATCAAATAATCATTTATATTCATTGGTTTTCAGATAAGTAAATACAGTTGGTGTAAGTTTGTAAAATAATAACAAATTAGAATTCAAAAATCAGCACGTACAATTCAGAAACCTTTCCAGAACAGTTATGCTTTGACTTGGCAATGTTGGGAAAGTCAAACAAAAAGCTATTAGATTGCAAACTTATTCATATTTGATTTATTATGAATCTTAGAATATATTTACAAAGTTTGAAAAAGTTTAAGCTTCTGCGATATAGTGTTGCTAAGGTGTTTTGTAGCATTTAGAATTGTGAAACTTTGAGGTTCATTTTCTCGGTTCGACTTCTTTTGATTTCGACTCTGCACAAAAATAGATTTTTGTTGATGAATCGGATTGAAAAATCGTTTAGAAATTATATTAGCCCATAAAATTCTGCACTAGAATGTGTAATAAACTGAATTTTTGAAAATTTGTCACGATTGTTGATTTTGACACGGAGGGTCACTTATATGATATTTTCATCTCTGAAAAAAACAAGAATAAAAGAAAGATAGAAAGACAGTTGAAAAAATAAACATATGAGGGTAGCCTACACAATCTATTGATCTTAAGCCTGCGTGTAGACTACAAACGTGTTGGCTATTGCATTACCTCGTAATACAGATCTCCGTGAATAGAAAGCTTAGGTTTGGTTTGGTACCTATAAAAAAGAACAGTCATGGGATATTTACAAATGTAGGAATTTAGGAATTAAAAGTGACAAAACAAATGGAATTACTTGAAAAAGGCGTCATGCAGTTTTTGGTAATCAATGTCAATTTTGCCAAGCTTTGGTCGAACCTACACAGAGACAATGTGATCATTCAATTTAGTAACATTTCTTATCATATAGGTGAAAAGTAAACAATTGAGTTTAGAACTTGAATGATTAATGATTTCAGACAAAGATTTTATCATTGCATTCCTCAGGTAGATGTTTGTTATTAATTATTCAAATTGCATCATCTTCAAATAATTATCATTGCTAACTTCACAACTTTTGAACCTTGGCGCGTTGTTTTGATTTCATGTTTTTTGCATCTTCCTAAAATCACAAAGCATAACATAGTCTTAGGTCAAGATACAAAATGCAGATGTTTCTCAAACACAGCGAATGTTGACACACCTTCTCCTGCATTGCCGCACGCATTTCCATGATGCCAGTATTCTGTAAGTAGAAAAAAGTCACAAGTAGTAGTGAGAAGCCCAGCAGCAAAATATTACATCTATTCCTGTTCATTGTTGTTTTCAACGTGAAGTAAATAGCGGCTGTTAAACTGTTTGATTGAATTTTGAAACCAACAGTTATGAGAGCAATTTTGATGAACTTGAAAATTATGAATTTTAAATGATGCATGTTAATCGAGGAAGAATATTGGAGGCAAACAATAATATCAAAACAGATTTTGATCATTTTGCAATATTTTCAACCAATCAAAGTTGATCAATGATGTACTGCTGTATTTCAATAAACATCTTTCATGCATGTTTATTCATATTTGATACATTAATCTTAAAATTTGAAAGTGAGATTGTAAACAATTTTTTTTTTGATGTATTCCAATGAGATCAGGGTTAAGATGACAACTTCTACCATAAAACAACATAAAAGCAGCTTTTGTTGTATTCTTTGTGATGTTTTTTTGCAATATTAACTTTCACTTTTGTCATCGGTATTTAGTTGCTACTAACGCAGATGAATCTTTTCAGTCTCCACTTTCTTTGCAGATTTTACAGACAACCCGGTCAATATAGCATTGTAAATTGACCACGTTTAGATCAATCGAATTGCTCTGTTTTCATATCGACCAGCTCAATGAAATTTGCTAATAACAGTTGCATGTGCGTTGTAAAATTGATGGAAATAGATTCAATTTTGCATTTGTTACAGCTTTTTCAAAATTCAAGGAAACCAGCTCAATATTGTTGCTTGTTCAAAACACTCGATTTTGTGCTGGAAAATACGCATGGTCATATCTATTTTACATGAGAATTACAACACCAGATACATATTAAACCATTGTTAGCTTTACCTTGATAAAATCTGGGAGCTCAAAAGGCGGCTTGATGAAACCTCGCTTCCCCTGATAAAAAAGTATATATACAGTAGGTGATTAGACAATGAGGTTTGCAATAAGTTTGTACTTTGATCAAAGCGTTTAGTGTATGATTAGTGTGACCCTCCGTGTCAGAATCAACAATCATGACAAATTTTTGAAATTTTTTGTTACACATTCTAGGGCAGAATTTTATGGGCTATTCAAATCTCTAAACAATTTTTCAATATGACAAGTATAACTCGATTTATCAACAAAAATCTACTTTGTGTGGAGCCGAAATCAAAAGAAGTTGAACCGAGAAAATGAACCTCAAAGTTTCACAATTCTAAAGCTACAAAACACCTTAGCAACACTATATCCCAGAAGCTTAAACTTTTTCAAACTTTGTAAATATATTCTAAGATTCATAATAAATCAAATATGAATGCGTTTGCAATCTAATAGCTTTTTATTTGACTTTCCTTCCCACATTTCCAAGTAAAAGCATAACTGTCCTGTAAAGGTTTCTGAATTGCACCCGCCGATTTTTGAATTTTAATTTGTTATTTATTTTACAAACTGACACCAATTGTATTTACTTATCTGAAAACCAATAAAAATAAGTGATTATTTGATTTAAAAACCATGACATGATCTTTCAAGATACTAACTAAATTCAAAAGAAAGTTATGAAACTTATTTCAAGCGCCGATCTTCCTTCCTTTTTACACGGCGAAAATGATTAAAAAACAATGTGGTTTATTTGTCTTATGCAACGGCTACTCAAATTTTTCTTCTTGAAAAGTGTTAAATTACATGTCAACATGGGGATTTTCCCACTTAAAAATCTTTTTTTGCTTCTAAAACTTAATATTTTGATGTTTTTGATTAACTTGTTGATTTGTTTTTGTGCAGCTCCTTAAATTTCTCTTAAGTTGTTGCTGTATATTTTGATCTCGTAAGCAGCCTTAGCAACGAATTTAAACTGAAAATACTACCTTAAATATAGGTCTGAATCCAATATAAACAACGCCATGAGAAACATCATATCTCATTTGACTTTGATATGGTACAAAATGAAAATTGATCATTTATCAAAATTTTCATTTTCATAACTCTTCACTTCTTTGCGCCATTACTAAAAACTTTCAAACTGTCATGATTGTTGATTCTGACACGGAGGGTCACATTTATGTATCTAGACACTATCGCATTCTAATGCTTCTTAATTTTTAACAACGTCATTGTGTAAAGGAGCACTTCACAAAAAGGCCTTGTAACACTTGAAGTGCTCTCTGTGAATAGATGATTATGATGACGATGTTTCGAGGGTTGATGCACGGTTTGGCGTGCTTCATTGAGTTTTACCTGCACAAGTGATGTTCGGGAGACTTAAGCAAAGCGTAATGAAAAAACCATTTCGCAGGCAAGTTTTTTCTAGCTTCCCAAGTGTCTCCCAACTTCACAAGTGCAGGTAAATGCAATAAACACGCCAAAACCGTGCACCAATGCTTTTATAAAAGGAATTGTTCAAAATAAAGGTGATTATTTCCTGATTTGTTCAATTTTCTCAACAAAACCGTCAACTTTTCAACAACAAATCTTCGAAGACCGATCCATCCAATCAGGTTCATGTTTTTCAATCATGTGATGATCGGTAACCAAGTATATGTGATCAAAAACCCATGTTCACATTTTCCCCCAATTTTTGCTGTTGTTGTTGAAAGTTTGCAGAAAGTGTAGAACAGGAAATTACGTCAAATAGAAGAACAATTTAGATTCTAATAGCAGCCATGAAGCAGTTTAACTATAGACTAAAATTATTTAGTTTGTCAGAGAATTTGAAGAGGTTTGATTATTATCATTATCCATTAACATTTACAGATCTGATTGCGGAGTTGCCAAATTATTATTGTACAGAACGAAAATCTTTTTGGATCTCTGTGAAGCATAAATTAGTATTTGAGTTTGTAAGCTTCTCCAGTTTCTTACCGTGCTTGGAAACACTTCTTCCATGCATTAAAAAATGTTTAAATTAAGTTCATAATCTGAAATTTTGAACATGAATTTATTTGTTTTTTGAATTACGTTAATATATAATCACTGTGACCTCAACATGAAAAGCTTGCACGCTAAACAACCAGTCAGATTGCAAGGAATCATCACGTCATTTTAGAATATTGATTGAGTGATGTTTATTGTCAATATATCCTTATCATATCAATACATGATGCGTGACAAGTGACTTTTATATTTGCATTGGTACAATCTAATTAAAAGTCTATTTGAAAAAACATTTCAAAACGGAAGATAGTGTTAATACAGAGGTAATACAACAAAGACAAAGACATTTACATCACACAAATTATTGTTGAAATAGTTTTGAATGGATGGAGTCTGTTTGTGTGTTACGTGTTGGGCTCAGATCTTGAATTGCAAGCATCTTGTGAACTGAGCAGTTAAATATATTTCAACATTTTCAAACAACAGAAAAAAAATGATGTGAATTTTCAAGGTTTCACCATGTGATTTCAAATGGTGGCAACGGCCAACCCACTAGTTTGATTTTGATTTGATTTGATCGAATTTACATTAAATTTGGGTAAGCAGGTACAGGTTAAAAATAAAACAATTATGTACAGCCTTGCTACAATTTCAAAGTAAAAATATGATTAAGGTATTCTTCCTATAGGCCGTGGGCCAACGATAAAAAAATGAGATCTGTGTTGGCCCCGAACCAGGAAGGGATAATATTTATATCATTGGAAAGCTCTTGTCGAGTAAAATTGAATGGCCAAATGTTCACGAAAAAATATTTGTGCACTTAGGAGTAATTCAACATTGAAGAATAACAAAATTTGGGCTTGTTACCACAACAACAGTAGAGATGCACCGGAGTGGCTTTTTCTGCTTCCATCCGTACATGAATATAAGAGAGAACAGTGTACCCTGCCAAAATTTGTACAATTGATTAAGTATCATGAATTTAATTGCGTTTGAGGTTCTCAATTTGAGATACTGTTTGTGGCGAATCAGATATTAAGGGCTTGTTTAGAGACCATAATTCAGAACCATTTTGAAAGCTTTGAATCGTTGAATCCCACTGATTGAATTCCCATATCAGTATCGTCATCACTTTGTGACACTTTTACCGATTTATACATTTCTATTTCGAAATTGATTATACAGGCCTGTTCAGCAGGGTCTACATGGCCAGCTCAAGGTTGGTGATTTTTCGATGGTAGTAATGCGATTCATAGGATGTTATTTTGTCAGCTTCAGTTTCATCTTATATTTGTTTGGTATACCTTTGGTATACCTATCTGCTAGTGTTTATACCTTCTACTTTATCGGCAGTATTGGTACGGCATCATTTGCCAAATCTGGCATAATCTAGAGCTCTCCTTTGTCACGTATTTTAACCTCTATCATCTATCTGCAAAATGCTGTATACCGCAATAGGGGGCCCTTTCATCTACAGAAATAGAATTTGAAGCATCATCATACGTGATCCTAAATAACGTACTTTTATAACAAGTGCCACCATAATACCGTACAGCTTTATAACCACCTTTAAGGGGGGCTTTTCCCGCACTATTTCCTGTCATTTTTCAATTTTACTCCATTTAGGAAAATCTTGACGTCTGTTTCGGATAATATCAAAGGTTCAAATTTACTTTTTCATTTAATGGCTTGGTTTAGAGGGTGGATTTCAATTGCCAATAAATTATGCACTCTTTGGGTAGCTCATGGCATGAACGGCTTAGTGAACTTCTCGCATCTACAAATACTTGGATACCTAGTATTGTACATCCATACACATAACTGAATCCTGATAACAGTCATCGCAATTGGCACTACTTATATTTGTTGTCTGACAACTGGTTGGATCTCGATTACTTTTTGTCTAGAGTTACGATCAAATTTCAAGGGAAATTTTATTACATATGTGTAGAATTATTTATCATGTTTGTTGCCATAGTAACAGCTGTTTACCTTGTTTGTCTGTCGTGTAACTTATGATATCTTACTAGTTGCAATTTGTGTGTACACGTGAAATCTTGTGTTGTCCTAATTTGGTATTGTAATTTGCTATTGTTGTGATTGGTCAACTTGTGACCTTTGTCTGTAGGTAACCACATCATGCCGTTTGACACTCTCTAACCACTTTTCGTCTTGGGGCCAAACTGATCGGCCATAATATATCTTAAAGTTAACAAAGATAGTTTTCTTTGACTATTCTTTTTCTCTCTCTCTATCTCTGGCCTCAAGTGACAGTCAACCTAGTTTTAGTATACAGTTCTCTGAATAGCTTCATTTAGCGAACCAACCATTTCTACAGATTCATTGATCAAAGTAAATCAATCAATCATGGCAATGTAATTAGCTATGTAATGGTTTGGGAACAGAAGCTTTCAGATACGTATCTACTGTCGTTTGATCGAAGGGTTTCTTTTGGTATTTGTTCTATTGCTATGCTAGATACATTATTATCTCCTGGTTACTTTGCTTCTGCATAAAATAAATAAAAAATTTATAAGTTGACTATAACCAAATCATTTGAAGCCTTTTGGCTACATTGACTACAATAACTTTGAATTACAATTTTCCTTACTTTTTCAATTAGTGCTCGTTGCGGCATCAGCTTATTAACTTTTGTGTGAAATGCCAACATCTCTGCTTTCTAATAAATTTTCTGCGTCTCTATGCTTTAGTTCAGTGATACCATTCTTCCATATTTGTGCCGATATACATCATTTCTCCTAAGAAACCTCCGAACAGTTAATCAAAGGCGAATCTTCAATGTCAGAAACATTACATTGGAGATTTCAACCTACCAATTTCATTGATAATCTAACTGTTACAAAACTTGAAATTACAACATTTGAAAAGTTGAGAGGATGGTAATACATTCTTAATTTCATACTTTTCTTTTGTGCATAAGCTTCTAGAGCCAGGATACGGGCGATGGCGTTCGCAGTTGCTATGGTGATTTAAGTATTTGTGCGTGTCGATCTATTGTTCTTGCGGTCAATGCTCATTATTGTTATGGGAGCACACCAAAATTTTTCTGTGAACATTTGAGATTTTTCTTCCACTTAACAAGAGCTTTCCAACGATAAAAAATCATCCCTTCACACGGGGGGCCAACAAAACTTCATATTTAAGCACTTTTTGCCACTTGGCCCACGGCCTAATACAATTGATTTTTAATTATACTAAAAATAGGTGAACATACAACATTCACAGACAAATCATTCCACCAGGGCACAACACGTGTTGCAAAAGCGTGTTGCACAGTATTGTTAATCCGTATGTAATTACATTTCAATTTTTTTGAATTACCATGTGTGTTATGTGGATTTGGGTCATACGTGAACATGTTTAGTTCACTTGGTATTTCTACTAGGTTATTCAATATTTTATAAACCATGCAGAGATCAAATCTAATTCTGTGAAGTTCCAAAGTTTCCAGGCTGAATCTATTAAGTAGAACTTTGTAGTTCAAAAACGAGATTCCTCCGACAGTGGATATTAAATCAGATGTTATACATATTCCCAAATCAGACACTTGCCTTGTTGGTTTTAGTTGTTTGTTTGACATGTGAAACGACTGAGGTGGATTGGTAATACTGTTACTTCCAACTGGTATTGTGACACATTTTTTGTATGCAATCCTTAGTTGCCAATCAGCTGACCACTTGCTGAATGTTTTAAGTGTTCTTCCCAAAGGTTCATTGTTTTAAACACTCTATTAGAGTAAATTTTAAGGTCATCATCAAACAATTCAATTTTTCATTGATGATCAAAACAATCAATGACGTCGTTTATGAATAACAAGAATAGCAAAGGACCGAGTACGGATCTTGTGGAACACCACTCTCAACGGTTAGAGGCTCTAAAAATTCGATACCCACAGAAGCCTGTTGCAGACGACCAATTGAAAACTTGACAGCCATGACAATAATTCATATGCGATGCTATATGATTTTAATTTGGAAAGCAGATTTCCATGGGACACAGTTTCAAATGCCTTGCTGAGATCTATATAAATAACGTCAATTGCCAAACGTTGATTTATTGCATCGCACCAAGCCGACATAACTCCCGTCACATGAGTCACACTTAAATTTGTAAAAAACGCCTTGATGAGACAGTAAAGTTGGCCTCAGCCTTGGCTCAAGTACACAAAGATTATCTATCAATTTCCTGCTCTTAAAAATCGGTCTGAAATTTTGACCAACCTTTACACTCGAAGGGTTGAATTGTCTTCTCAACGATTTTGCGGATACCTCGTCACGTCTTTATACGGTAAAACAATGTTGACTTGATCTCTTTTGTCAAAAGTTTAGGTGTTAGACACTGCAATATCTCGTAGATCAAATTTTGAAATACAATAGTTGATCATAGATAGAGGGTATTTCAGTTTTGAGGGAATTGCAAAAATCAGCATATCAATCGCCTCCAGAGACTACAAAATAGGGGAATATGAGGGCAATTCTTCCCTGCAACTATCGAAACCGTATTTCTGACATGCTCAGTTAACTTGAATGGTTACCAGTAAGTGACAGAATAACTGCACACAAGCTAACATTTACCCACAAGCTAGAATTCATGTTAGCTCCTCCTCTGCTCTCTCGTCTGTTTGGAAAACCGTATTCAACCAGAACAGGTGCACATGTCCACGATAAGATTCACATTGAGTCATTCCATCACCATTCATTCAGACATGCTGGTACTCGTAAGTGGGACGACCTCCCTTCTGAGATGAAAGACGCATGCCAACCACTTGACGGACATTTGAAGTAGATTTATTTTCACTAGCACTAGCACCAAGCTGTTGCCATGGAAATTGGAATTGTAGGTTATCACACTTATAATTCTACCAATGGTGCACCTTACTTTTGAAACTCTTGAAGCTCTTTATTGCTCTTCTATTTTCTTGTTGCTCTTCTGTACTGTTTACCTAATTAACTTTGGATTGCTGCCCCAGAAGGGTTTATTAAATGCTATTGTTTCCAGATGGATTGACTGAGACAGGGAAAGAGGTTCACAACACGACAGCATCTTCTGGCACAAAGCTGACCCAATGACGCAATAATATAGGCCTATGCTCGAACTGCAGACAAGACAGCCTTGGTTAGCACCAATTTTCTGGTCATACGTATCTTGGTTTCTGTACAAAATTAAGCTCCATGTTACACTTGGATAGTCCAAATTTATGAGATTTGATAACAACAGAAATATGTTTGAGGATATAGTTTGTCTTACTACAACAACACTATTCTAGCTCTTATGCAAAACAAACGCAATGGTTCAAAATATAATTCAGACAATTGACAGATGCTACTCACCTGAAGATATTTGCGCTTGAAACACCAATGGCGAGGAACAGGGACAGTGTTTCTGTAAGCCTGTAATACACAACAACAAACAATTTGCAGATTTTATTGTTCAGAAAAGGGTTCTGTTATGAGTGAGCTGATTGTCATTGTCAATAACTGTTATTGAATAGCTACTGTGTTTTGCATTTCTTCAACAAGTATCAATTGAATGTTTGAAAGTGTTGATGATCAACTAACCTTTAAAAAGACAAGAAATTTTGGGTCTTTGGCATTAACGTCATGCATTTCCACAACATCTGGTCGGGTCACAAGCTACAAGATAAAAATACCCACATGACACACAAGGACCAGTGGTTTCCAATTTCAAGATGGTGGCAAAAGACTAGTCACAAAAAAGATTAGAGAAGTCAAGTACAGAGCTACCGTCAATATCACAAATTGAATACGTCACCACAAATAAATGTACACACACAAACGCCAAGAGATACTGCTAAGCGCTCATCAATACAGTACAATCAAATACAGTTTAAATTCATTTCATATTTCTTGTATGTACTTCAACTCCCAGAGCCTGTCTAACAAACTATCCTCATTTTATCAACTATTCTGTTTACCGAGAAGCAAAAAGCAAAACAAGTGGGTGGAGTAGCTATTTTAGTCCAATCTTTGTTACAGTCAACAAAAGTCATAATCGCCAGTTCTTCACATCTACTACCTTGCACAGGTCACGAAGACTATCCACTCCACATACGACTTACCTTATTAATTTGGATTTAAGAATATTTATCTGGCTCTTCTTAATGTGTAAGTGTTGGTTCCTGTTTTCCTGCTAACAATTTGTGCCCCAGGGCTCAGTACTAGGACCAACTCTATTTTTACTTTATATCAATAACTTGCCTGGAAGGCTCTATTTGTAAGTTACTTGCTGATGATATGAAACCTTACACAATATACAACCTAAAAGATAGATCCTTACTTTTTTAGATAACAGTTAACTTCAGCAGTCTCTAGACCTATAAAACTGGGCTGCATTATGGCAATTACGAATTGCCCCTTCTAAATGCTCAGCATAATATCTTGGTTCTAACAGTCCCCAGGAGAATTACTTGAGGGTGGCTGAGGTTTCCCAACTACCAACTACCAACTCACTGTTATTCTTGATGATTTTATGCGATTTTCACAATATAATCTTTTAATTCGACTATTGTATACCTTTGAGAGTACATTATCTGCATTATGTTCTGTTTTTCCTTTCAATCAGTGCAGTAAATTGAGCAAAAATCGAGTTTCAACCAGAAGCCGCTGTTGTTCCTTGACAATAAACGGACTTCTACAGATTGCTAACCGTGACTAGAGTACTAGCTTTTTCTGATCGTGGCAGCCTATTTTATAGCTGTTGCTTCATCACTTGAAAGCGGCTTTCCATCGTAAAATTTATTAATCGAGAAATCTGCAGGTGTCATGTATCAGATGTTTACGTCAAATGTAGCTGTAACTTCGGAGATGAGATTTATGTTATAAAAATTTATTTCTTACCGTGTTATGTCAAGAAATTAAATCCAAGCATGTTGTGCAGTTAGAAATGCTTAGAACTCCCTGAATTGTTTAATAATTCTGACTAATTACAATTATTCAATTCTTGATACATTTGATCCACTGCGTCTTTGGAGTACTAGAAACCAGTGACACTCGGTGAGTGAAATTCATTTTGTAAATTAATTTCGATACAATTGGATAGCTCGTTTGAAATGAAATTTCATTTTCATGTTCTCATTTCTCACGAACAGTTCTAATGACGCATTGAATGTAGGGTATCTTATCCAAACACTACTGGCAGTTCAGGGAATGTGATTTTATTGGACTCCTGGAACCGGGACTGTCCATTAGCCTGCATGCAGACAATTTTCAAAATCAGTTCAATTTAGTCTGAGAACAGGTCAATCGTTCATGAGTTGAGATAGTTGAGCACAGAATCCTATTTTCTGGAATTATTTTATAGTTTCAATAGCGAAGTCTGCAAAAAACAAAATATGTTGTTCTGGTAATAAGATGTGAGCTTGACAATTTTAGTCCGACGATAAACGTAACAAAACTAATGTTAGGAAATTGCAAACCCGAAATTACTTGAGAGCAGGTGCCTTCACTCGATCTCTCATGTATGTATAACATTGTGAATAAGCTGCCTTCTAATGTAAATATTAGATTCAAGAGCTAGAGATTATCATAATAAATCTAGAATAGATAGACAGCAGAACTCACCGAAATGTTATACAGTCAAACCTGTAATAAGCCGCCAGCTGTCTACCATGGTCACTTTTGAAATGTCTAAATAGTATTTCTATTGAATCAACTTTTTATATATAGGTCACCTGCATATGGTGGTCAATTTATATGCTTCTCATAGCTGGCTATTACAGTGTAACCCACTTAAGTCAAAATTGCGAGCGATTTTGATTGCACTTATGCGGTTTTGCACTTATCCGAAAAGGCTTAACAAGAGCTTGACCACAAAATTATAAATTGGGTTTCAAATGCAGATTGCAGATAAGCGGGAATTTCACTTATCCGAATTGCACTTAAGCGGGTTACACTGTATCCACAGGTTTCACTGTACCAGAAATAGTTGTTAACTCCAGGTCCCTGCAGACATTCAAAACTAGACTTTATCTATTGATTCATTTACTATATTTGGCCTAAAGTGTATTATGTAGCTTACCCTCTAACAATACTAACATGTGAGTCTTTTATTCCTGATCATTTTTCAAATGAAGATACACACACACACGTACATACATCCATACATATGCTCAGCTTTTGAACAAATATAATCAATTCTATTCCTAGATAGCAATAGGTATGCATTTAGATCAAATGTCAACAAAAAATTACTTTACTTAAGTCTGATTAGAAAAAATAATAAGATTATATATACCTACTTCCAATTACTTTAAAATGACATTTTTACAACTTTAAAGTGAGGAAACTGACCGGCATGCTTTGTATTGATTTGCCCCTTTGATTCGCAAATGGAGGTCGTGAAGCTTATTTTGACGTCACAGTTTTGATGCTAGAAAATGGCGGGCAAAGTCGGGGACGGACAATGTTTCGGTTTTAATCACTACGAAGATTCTAACTTTTAGTCAAGTAGATACATATAACTTATTGTGTGAGGGGAAAAATTAAATAAAAGTAAATTGAAAACTGCACGTTTTCTTTTCCCTCCATCAAGAGCAACAAGACAAAACTGTCATAACTGAAGTGCTTCCGAATCGCGAAAAATATGTAACATAATCATTCCCAAAACAACAGCTGCGGCAACTTCAATGGTGAACAGTAAAACATAGCAACAGGAAGCAAAAAGAAAATATAGCACCCAATCGATGCATGAAATTGAAGTGAGAATTTCCACCACCAAACTACTAAATGTTGATTTCTTCCGTTTATAAAATCCCAACAGCGATCGGCCCACGGTAAATTGATGCTTAGAATTCTAGCTGTAGTCTTCAAAATCCAGATACAATTCTGTAACAGGTATTGCATGTATCGCAATGATTCGGTCAAAATTGATTTGATGTCCACGATGAATTTAAAGAGTCTAAAATGACCAGCAGCCTTGTTGCAAAAATGTTTGAAATCTTGGGCCAGATTTCAAACTCGATTTCATGATGTGACGTCGAATCCATTGTTTCTCCAACTGTTTACAATGCCATTTCCGGAATAGAGCGTCATCATGTCAGCGGTGTTCACAACAAAAACAATATGAAGGCTGCTGGTCATTTTAGACTCTTTAATTCAAAACTTTGTAGATTTCACACACAACAAGCCATTGGTATTTCAATTTGGTTTTCATTCAACTGTCTGATCTTGACCCTCCTATTGCTATTTTATACCAGCAAGTGAGACTGTGATTACGCAATCTTGAAAAACGTATCAGTTTTTAGAGTTGGAAATGTACAAATCATGGCAGTCAGTTTCCTCCCTTTAACTATTAGACACCAAGAAGCGATAGTCATCCAGAGTGTAAATAACAAGAGTACTGTAGCCCTTGCCTTGTATACATACATAAATACATAAATACATAAATACATACATACATACATACATACATACATACATACATACATATATACATACATAAATACATACATACATACATACATACATACATACATACATACATACATACATACATACATACATACATACATACATACA
>JANVCG010086220.1:0-15928 GCA_025505365.1 Haliclystus inabai
AAAAAGCATCAAACAATAATGTTTAAAAACTTACCGATGATTTTCATCTGCTTGTGTTCCTGAGAGATAATTAGGATATGAAAATTCCTCTTCTTCTTCTAGGCATCTTTAAATATCGATAAACTATCGATAAACACGCAATTTTTGAGTTGTTTATCGCATTTTACGCTGTAAAAAGTAGATTCTTCCATGGGGAAAGGGATGTAGTTATCCCAGATAGGTGTTAAAAGTTTGTAAAGCGCACGGTGCGGGAGGAGTTCACTAATACTGATTCCATTGTGTGATGGTCACCAAGACGGCTTGCGCTTTATTATTATAGATTACCATACAGTAAAGGATGTCTATGAATACTTGATTTTGAATCAGATAGAGATGATTTATTGCAAGTTAACAATGCATCTAAAGTATGTTATAGAATTGATGTTGATCTTGTTAGCTAGATAGAGAAGTTTTCATCATGGTTTTGAATGATATGCACTACTTTTTTCTAAAATTTAGATAAATGAGCATTTTGTGAAGCCGAAACTTCTCATGGTCATTTGTAAACTGAAACCAATAAATCTCCATAAATTGTATTATACTGAACTGTCAAATTCTTGTTGACTGATAATTTTAGAAGAAATGTAATAATATACCTTACAATTACTGAAACCATTAGCCAAGTAGTTTTCGCCACGCAGAGTTTCATCTCTCACAATCATCAGGCGCAGCTAAATTCTAAATAGTTTCAAATTGATACATACGTGGAAATAGTTTTGATAGCTATAACTATTGTGTACGTTATTTTTGTCTCATTGTTTCCCTCGTTGTGGAAAAGGATAGCGAAATATGAAGATTTTTGATTCAAAATATCAGAACTTGCATGCATTGTTATGCATTGTTCCAAAGCATTAGTTTTTCCGAAACATTACTGTCGTTTTCCTGACGACACTTTCGTGGTAATTGGGTGTAATAATAAATGGAGATTTTTAATGGAAGCTCCTCTTTACACTTTACGCTAGAGATGGAAAATAATTATAAATTGCCTTTCCTTGGCATTGTTTGGAAAAAAAGGGTAATGTAATAGAAACCAGTATTTGCAGAAAACCAATCGATAGTGGCCTTCTGTTACATTATGAAAGTCACGTTGATGAAAAGTACAACAAGGGACTAATACCGTCCGGGCGCTACAGAATTGAAACGGCAGGTTTATCCGAGCAGCTTGAACTTTGCATGGCAATATTCAGAATAATGTATTCAATACTAATCGAATTCTTGGCACAGTCAAATATATTTGTAGGCTTCTTCCAAGACAAAAAATCCCCTCGCTACTTCATCACAAATTCACTTCATTGCGGACTGATCAAGCCCTTATATTTCCATTGTTAAGGCTACGGAAATAAGGTAATTTTACGAAAAAGATAAGGGATTTCTTATCGTAAAAGAAGCCTACAAGTAAATTTGACTATGCCAAGAGTTAAATTAGCATTGAGTACATTATTCTGAACATTGTTATGTAAATTTCAAGCTGCCCGGATAAACCTCCCGTTTCAATTCGGTAGCGCCCGGACTAATATCTACGATGCTAGATCGTGCACGATCTGCTGAATCAAGCTGAATGCTCTATAATCAAGCTGAATGCTCTATAATCAAAAATATATTTAGCATGTTGAATTATCCTCTAAACATAATCAACTATTGTATATCGAAATTCAATTTTTCTTTAGGTAGTGCTGAACGCAGTGCACGTAACAACAGAGATGTTAACATTGTTTTGCCATTCGAAGACCAGGAGTCAGCGAATTCATTACGTGAACAATTAATAGCCGTGAGTGCTGAGGTCGGTCAATGTTTCCAACCAATTTTCAAAAGTAACAAAAAGAGCGATGATCTGCGTGTACGTGAGCGGAGACGGACTTTACTGTCTTGCCAATGTGTTGTCTACGAATTTATGTGTGACTACTGTGATGCGAGTTATGTCCGTTAGAAATGCCAACACCTTCATCAACGCATTGGCGAACACGGTGGGTCAAACTCGGCAACTGAAAGCATTTATAAACTCATAATCAAAAAATCAGTGACGTCAAAAACCGATTCAAAGTTATTCGAAAATGCAGTAACAAGTTTGATTGTCTATCACATGAGATGTTAGAAATTCGAAAAATGAAACCGACACTCAGGGAGAGTCGATCCGGTGAAAACTATTTCAGGCACAATTGAATAGATCTTATATTTCTTTTGCATATATTGTTTTAATAATGTTTTCTATGCAAATTTGTTGAATGAAATAGCCCATAAATATTTTTATAAATAATAATTTATTTCTTTGACCTGAAGATGCACATCATGAGTGATGTCGAAACGTTGTCCACAATTACCATTATTATTAATATTATTATTATTATTATTATTATTGATATTATTATGATCATAGAGAGAATTGAAAAATTGAAAGATAATAGTTCATTTTGCTTAGAGTTTCTGAGCAGTGTCATGAAATTCTTAATCAGATTACTTACAAGGTAATAATATCCTGTGAATTCCCAAACTCGATTTTCTTTTGCAGGAACATTAGCGTTTAGAAAGCCAAAGAACGGGTTTGGGCCAAATTGATCTGATTGAGGTGATGGTTGAGCTCTTAAGGCTAAAATGTTTGATGCTGTATAATCAAACACATTGTCATCGGCCAAATCATATGCTTTGATATTGAAATCTATGTCTCCCGCTAAATGTGATAAAAATAATAAAACTACGATTAAAGATGCTTATTTAGCACGATGATTGTAGTGAATGGTTTTGATAAATCAAGGAAAACATTGGTTTGTCTATGAAAAGCTACACAGGATTCGAGAATCCCACAAGAAGTCGTCGAAGAAATATTAAATTGATAATTTCTCATCCACATGTTTTCAAAAACAAAAAGTTAAATTTCTATCAGAATCAAGATGGGTAAATGTTTCTGAGATAAGTCTACAAAGCTCCTCAAACATTTTCTTACAGATCGAGCTTGAGGCTAATTGTTGTGGAAATACTGGCTGGAGACTGTAGCCATCTAAAATTCATATGTATGCATATACTCTTCAATAATTTCAATCTCCATTTAGCAGCAGGTTAAGGACTGTGTAACAAGGGTCGATTGTTGTTGATTAATATTTGGTTCGTTACTTGAATAGATACAGAAACGAGACAGTGATAAAACGTATGCATCTTCATTAATAACTTTGACTTGTTAGCGAGAGGACTGTTGCATTAATAATATTTTGTAATGAGAGATTGAATATTGATCAGCATGAAAGTGAGGTTTGATTGATAATGATGCTAGTTACGTACGCTACATAGCTCCCCCGCGAAGACGACGGAGTCGTAGAATAATAACTAGTTTTTAAGTAATTGTAGTAATAAATGTAACTGTTTAGGGTATTGACTAATTGATAAGTAATATGATTATAATATGAAAATAATCATTTAGAAGTATACATATAAAGGTAACTAAAACTGAAAATGTACGGATATAGTTGAATGTAAATACGATGTAACTCTTGATGTAGTATAGGTAAATCTTCAGTTTGGTGAATAATAGATGGTATTGGGTTGTGGGTTGAATCGTACAGTGTGACCAGCAGGTAATAGTAAGTGTCCGTGTGGAGATTTGGTATGACGAATGAATTTTTGTTGTTGACATGGTCGACAGGTTTGACGATGGAGTTTTATATAGGAATACATAGAAGGCCAGAAATCACGATCATTAATCATATGAAGATTACGTCGGAAGCCAAAATGTCATAGAGAGTGAAATTGTTCAATTAATGGTGTATGGAGAAGAAGGTGGAACGTAAGGGTGTGACATAGTTTTTGTAGTATCACAGAGGATAGGTGAAGAGTTATCGATTGGAAATGATTTGAGATTTAGATTAGTAGGTGGTGGCGAATTTTTTGAGCAGAAATGGTAGCTGGTAAGTCAGTAGCGACGGAAATAGCAGAGGTAGTATGTTCAATTGGAGGAGAATCAGGTGTGTCTTGGGTGTGGCGGTCATTTGTAGAAATAGGAATATTTGGTGTTGGTTCAGCAGAAGAATTAATGGGCAAACGTGACAAAGCGTCGGCGACAGTGTTCTGTGAGCCAAGAATATACTCAACTGGATTAACATATTTGGTGAGAATAGCAAGATGACGGTGTTGTATGTGGGATGGGCACGGTTGCTGGGATTTAAATGCTTCAGCTAGAGGTCGATGATGGATGAAAAGAGTAACTTGGCGTCCTTCATTTAATGGTTTAAAATGTAATGTGCCAAGTTATGCAGCAAGAAGTCCTTTGCCAAAGGTGGAATAGTTGCGTTGAGCAGAGGAGAGTTTTCGGCTGAAAAATCCAAGAGGGACAGGACCATTGGATGTAGTTTGGTGTAATGCTGCTCCTACGGCGTAATCAGATGCGTCAGTAACAAGAGTAAAAATAGTGCAATTAGGATCAGGATGATGTAACAATAGACGGGTTGATAAAATAGATTTGATAGACTTAAATGCAGTTTCAGCGGAAGGTGTCCATATAAAATCGGGGTGAGCGTTCATAATATTGTGAAACGGAATAGCAATTTGGGAGAAGTTTTGAATAAATCGACGGTAAAAATTTACAGAACCAAGAAAACGTTGTGGTGACTTGTAATCAGTTGGCGTGGGCCAGCTAGTAAGCACTTCAGTTTTGCAAGGGCGTGGTTGAGTGCCAGCGGAAGAAACGATGTGACCGAGAAAAACAACTGTGGGCTTGGCGAATTGACATTTGGAAAGTTGTAAAGGTAAGCCATGGTTTGCAAGAGCTGTAAAAATTAAAGATAAATGTTCATAATGTTGCTCGATTGAGTCTGAGTCGATTAATATGTCATCAATATATACAAAAGCAAATGGGAAAGGGCGTAGAATATTGACGATAAAGCGTAGAAAAGTTTGTGCGGAATTACGGAGACCAAAGGGCATATGGTTGAAATGAAATAGGCTGAATGGAGTGATTATAGCAGTTTTCTTTTCAACTTCTTCTGACATTGAAATTTGATGAAAAGCACGGACGAGATCAAGAGTAGAGAATACAGTTTTGTTATGTAGTTGACGAGTGAATGATCGAATGTGCGGGAGTGGGTGACGATCAGGACGAGTAATAAAATTGAGTGCACGAAAATCACCACAAGGTCGAAATTTGCTAGTGGGAACACCGTCTTTCTTTTTAGCGACCATATGCAGTAGAGACGCCCAGGATGTGTCAGAGGGGCTTATATAGCCAGAATCGAGGAGTTGTTGAAATTTGAATTTTGCTATTTGTAGTTTTGTGGTACTGAGTTGCCTTGCACGAGCAAATTTAGGTTGAGAGGGGCCGGTATCTATATGGTGTACTGTATCGTGTGACACTTCGGTTAACGTAGGGAGAGTACCGCCGTCGACATAGGTAAATAAATTTGAATGTTCTTTGATTAAGTTTGAAATGGGCGTAGAAATTTGGTCTGGTGTATCAATGGAAGAAGTAATAGGTAGGTCGATGTCAACAGCGTTTGAGGTTAAGTGAACGGATAATTGAGTGAGAGGATCGGATAATGTGGAGCGACCGTAGTCGATAGCAAGTTTATGATGGGTGAGATAATCGCATCCGAGGATTGGTACTGTGACGTTGGCCACGATCGAGGTCCATGGAAATGATAGGCGGAGTCCTTTGAAAGCAATATTTAGTTTTATTTGACCGGATACTCTGATGGTGTTGCCATTGGCAGCAGACAATGAAAGATTACAAGGATCGATATCAACGGAACTAACATAACGAGAAAGAATAATACTAAAGGAAGAGCCACAGTAAATCAGGAACTGTAGACGGGAATTTTTGAAGCAACCTTCTGTGAAAAGGCGTTTGTGTGAGTGATTTCTGTTGGGTTGCAAAACATTAGCAGAACTGAATTGAATTTGATTTTGAGTAAAATAATTTTGAATAAAGTCTTTGTGTCCAACGCGTAGTTGACACCAGGGACGACATGAACGAGCTTTTGAGCCATAACGTAAATGAGACTGACATATAGAGGGTGACTGATGAGAGTGAATTGACTGGGAAGTGTTTTGGTAACGAGTTGAGTTAGACGGGTTTTCAGCGACGGGTTGAGTACGAATAGATTCAGGTATAGTGGGCGATGGTTTGATCATATTAATACAGAATACATTGAGATACAGAGAACACCTTGAAGGGTGTGACGACTTTGGTGACGAATAGTTGAAAACATAAATAACACGATGATAAACCAATGGATACGATGAAATACAGCAATACAATAATACGATGAAAATAATCCAATAGGCACTGATAATATTCGACGGACCAATGTAACGAGGGTTGATTATTGTTGATTAATATTTGGTTTGTTACTTAAATAGATACAGAAACGAGACAGTGATGAAACGTATGTATCCTTATTAGCAACTTTGACTTGTTAGCGAGAGGACTGTTTCATTAATAATATTTTGTAATGTGAGATTGAATATTGATCAGAATGAAAGTGAGGTTTGACTGATAATGAGGCTGGTTACATATGTTACGTTATATACATATCCATCCGGCAGCTTTTCAATTTCATTACTTATATTATTCCAAGTTTATATGTTTTTAGCTCACGATCAGGTTTGTATCAATTAGCGAAAAGGCAACTATTTACAATACATGCCACATCACAGTACAAACACTCTCGATAAACAGAGCTAAGACGTGTTCTTTCGTTGTAATTCAGAAATGCAAATCAGCACAAAAGCTCAGACAACTACCATTGCATCTGTCGCGATTTTTAAGTCATCTGATGGGAAAAATTTAGAGATTCATCCAGATGGCAATAGGGAGGTCCACTTAAAAATTTGACTTTGATTTGAATTTAAATTCAAGATTCTGCAATTTCGAGTAAAAGTTTTCCGAACAAGGTTTGGAAAACCTATTGAAATCGCATAAATATTTGACTTTTCGTGTCATTTTTTCATTATGGTAACGAAACAGTCAGTTTCGAATTTCGTCAAAATGACGTCATAGCCCAGACCAGAAGCAAAATTAGGCGAGCGGCTGTTGGAAGTTCCTAAAGTTTTGTGTAGATTTGAGTTAGCAAAAGTAATGTGCATTATTTTTTATAACATATGCCTGCCTCAGTGCTACATGTCCTATCAATTGTAAATCTCTAAATCGAAAAATCACAAATAAACCCACGGATGACAAAAGAGTTGTTAAAATCAAGGAAACAAAGAATACGCATTATCACAAATGGATCACAACAAAAAATATTGCATTCAAAACTAAATACAATAACTATTCTTCGATATATTTCAAATCAATCCGTTCAATCAAAATACTTTATTGGAATCATTTCTAAGAAACATGTAAAAATCACATAAAACATCTTTGGCAACTACGAATAACCTGTTGGGAAGAAGCGAGAACAAAAATTGTGTTCCAAAAATTTTTATATCAAGTAATGGAACCAATATAACTGATCCATCTGAAATTGCAAAGATTTTTACACAATTCTTCGCGTCTATTGGACCAACTGATTGGACCTACAAATTTCAAGAATATTGACAATTTTAACTGCCATTTTATAACTCAGGAAGCTCTTACCAGTTTCATTGTGTATCGCAAGCCACTGTGAAACAGGTCATTCTTAAACTCAAAAATATATCCAGTATTGGTCTAGATGGAGTCTCAAAAATCTGCCTCAAAACTGTTCAAAGTGAGATTCTTCCTACCCTTACTAATCTCATAAATTTATTCTTGCAAACTGGTTTTATCCCTGATTTATTACAAAATTGCAGAAGTCATTCCATTGTTTAAAAGTAGAGATGTCCATTACTTCATTAATTATCGACCTATTTCTTTGTTGAGTTCCTGCTCAAAAATTCTTGAACGTGTTTTATACAACCAAATGTACTTCTATTTCTCTTTACATTTTTAAACCAATTTTCAATTTGGGTTTAGAAAATCTTTCCCAACTGTTCATCGTATCTTGAATTTTCAAAACAATAGCTTCTTAAACCCTACCAAAAAGCATCAAGTAGCTTTATTTGTTGATCTCAAAAAGGCTTTTGACACAGTTAACCATTAAATTCTATTGAGCAAGTTGTCACATCATGGCATCAACTCTGTTGAATTATTTTGGTTTTCAAATTATCTCTACAAAACTTCTCAAGCAATCTCTTTTAACAATATCCTATCATTTCTTCTACTTGTTTTGATTCTCATAAACAATCTACCAAACTGCTCAAACTTTTTGAGCAACCATTTTGCTGATGATACTTCGCTGCAATGATCTTCAAAAAATTCAACTGAATTGGAACATAATCTTAACATCTAACTTAGCAACATCTTTAAATGATTTACTGACAATCATTCAACTATCAATGAAAGCAAAACACGTTACATGATTTTTAACCTTCATAAACCTACATCTATGAATATTTTTTTAGATCTTGCAGTCGACCATAAGCTTAATTGGAAGTTGCATTTAGATTTTGTTTGTAAAAATGTAAGTAAACTGCCCTATACCTTGCTTCGTCTGAAATATTTATTGTCATTAATGTATAAGACAAAAATCTATTCTGCCATAATTCATCCTCACTTCAATTATCTTTTAGGAATCTGGGGCAACTCTACCCTCCGTCCAAAGCTAGATAGACTTAGAAAAAATGAATCCATGTAGTCAGCCTGACAAAATCATTGACCCGTAGTATTCCAGTATTGAAATCGTTGAACATTTTGAAATTGTCTGAACTTTACTCCCTCAAGATATTGAACCTTCTCTGGAAAGTCATGAAAAACAAAAAGTATTTGTCAAGCTTTTAATTTTCTTGGATGCAGTACAAACGGAAGACGGAGAAATCATTTCCACGTTCCCTTTGCTAAATCTAAATTTTAAAAACAGCCTGTCAAATTGCAGATTACCAACAACGTGAATAATTCTCTTGTCTAAATTGAAAGCATATTTGAGCAGCCAAATTTCAAAACTGACCTGAAAGCCAGTCTTATGAATACTTACTCAGAGCAATGCACTCCAGTCAATAGTTACGTATGTTCACAGCCTGACAATTATTAGTATCAATCAACCTGATAATCACTCATAATTTAATATTTGGTTCTCCATTATTTATTGCTTCTCCTTTCATTTATTGTTTACTTATTTAACTATCTATCTTGTATCTTAAATTTACTTTCTTCATTCTTTCTCACTCCAACGATTATCTCTTACATTTGTATACATACAATTTTGTTATTTATCTTCATTATTATTATTATTTGTTATTATTTATTTTTTTTTAACTTGACATATCTAGAAACAAGGGAGGAATCGATTTGTCGCTTTCAGTAAAAATATCTCGTCTGTTCAATCTTACAATGTTCGTGACATTGGTTAGCCATGTGCTTAAATACGAATATCAAATTTGATCTGCTACGTGCATCAAAAACATTGACGACTCAGAAGCAGTTTAATGACACTTTGCAAACCCTTCTATTGTTCCGCATTCACAATTGAAAATTACGAACAGATTGAAATGATTTACAAGATGCATCGGGCAGTCTTCTCTTTTGCTAGTAGCAAACAAGCTTGTGCCTTGCTCAAGGATTTAATTGTGTGATGCCCGCCAACCAAGTTTTGAACTTTACTTCGTACTAAGATAGATTATTTCTACAGTTCATAAATATAGAGTTTAAAAGTTTGTTTTTGTAATTTTGTAATGCACATGGACCAGCTGGCTTTCTGATTTTTTGAAGATGGGGTAACAAAATGGTAGAGAAGTGTAAGATGGAGTAGAATAAAATTTGACATAATGTATGGATAGATAAGAAGTGCGAAAAAAGTTATGACTATATAACTCTTGGTAAAAAGATTCATTTGATTGATAATCATTTGTTATGAAGCTATAGGTAGGAGATGCATATGATTTAGGATTCCATCACTTTTATAATTGATCGTTGTTAGCAGTAGTGCTTTTGTCTCTCCTGGAAATAGTGATACTGGTGTTTCTGTGATCACTAAATCCATTGTGTTTAGATTTAATAACTGCTAGTATAAAATGTATATCATGTTAGTATAATAGACAATGACTACAACGAACAACAAGAAAATCTCAGAATTAGTTTAATTCACTGACTCAACAATTATCAATTCACTTGTTGGAAGGGCATTTAACCGAATATACATATAGCATTTACAATCAACGAGGGCTTCTATTATTGCTAGACTGCTTTATCAGCGAATATTTCTATAAAGTAAATAAAAATATGAACATTTTTTTATAACATATTACTGTAGCTAGCTATTGATACCATAGTGATTGACCATGAATTAATATTATTTTCTGTCATAGTTATAAGGCCAATTAAGGATACAGAACACTTCACATATACTTGTTACAGCTAGTTTACTTCGGTTAAGTTAGACAATCATGCAGGTTTTCTATATGACAGTTCAATTTCATTTAAACTTCTATGATTCTTTCTAAATGATGAGTATAGTTACAACACCGCTTTTCGTAGACATACACAATCACAAAAATTCGTATAGTTTGTTTTAAGAAACTATTTTGGTAGAAAGGGTTGGAAAACTGCAGCAGATGATGAAGGAGTTTGTACTTTAATGGAAAGGATATTTAGTGATCGTGCAAAGAGTCTTAGGTATCCTCTTAAGAAATAAGACCTTCCTTTCTCCAAATTGATTTGCATTTCTGGCCTAAAATGGAAAAAATTTTTAGAACTTATGTGCATGAATACTCGCATTGGATTTATAGACCGCAGATGAATTAAATGACATTTGAGTTCATTCTATGATCGAGAAACTTATAAAAAGGATTGTGATTGCAGTCATATAGTGGTTAGAATTGAATATTAATGCATTTGAAAATAACTTTCATCAATTATATGAGTGACTGACTTAATACAGTTTTCAAGATGATACCTGATTTGTAACACATTATGCTATTTCGAGGGAGTATAGGATGTGTAATTGAGAAGTGGGAAAGGTGAGTTGAGCTTTATATTACCCGAATCCACATCTCCCCTTGAACAATATGAAATTGGTCTCCCATAAAATTTTTAAGATCTAGTAAGACAGAATGAATGTATTTGTATTGCCTTCAACTATGGGTTAATGATAAACAGAGGATCAAACTTTTTCAAATCCTGCCAACCATTTACAAAAAATAGATCCCAGAAAATTGGAAAGGTTTTTATTTCCAAACGTAAAGACATCCCTGTATAACAAACATAAGTAATACTTGTCTACTGCAAGGATGTAACAGAAAATAAATTATACATTGCTTACATACTAAGCGAGGATCGATACCTTTGGAATAATCAAGAATACACTCTATATCACTGATTCATAAGCTACTGCTATTCTCAGATCAGAATCCCGTTTCATAATGAAAGGGGTAGGATCTATGAATACTCACCCATTAGGATCTGAAAATGTGTGGAAACCAAATGCTAAAATGTCAGATTGAGATGTATCTGCACACTCTGGACCACCTTGGTGAAGTTGAAGTTGACAACGACCAAGACACTGACTAATACCAAAAGTATGGATCCCATCCTCTTGAGCCTATAAAACAAAGAACTTTCGATGAGATCTGTATCAATGTTCATGCAATGCCACGTCTCAACACTCAAAATTAAACTGATCCTAAAACCATGGATTTTCAAAATTTAAATGTGGTTTAGTTTTATGCAAAGTGGTTTTATGCATGCAGTTTTCAAAGGTATGATTCCTGCATTTGATATGGAGAAAGTAGATTAAAACAGAACAACAAACGGAAAAACTCGTAGAAAATTATGATCAAAGGAAAAAAGTTACAAGTAGAATAGACATTTTTCTCTTTTTTCATGTAAGAAGAACTCCATAATATTCGAACTTCCTGCGCCTTTTTCAATACAAAAAGTAGCTGCAAAATATTATATTAAATGTGTTTCCAACTTCACGAAAATGCTGTTTGTATGAAAATTATCATGACAGATGTTGCTTTGGAAGTTCAATATGTTAAATTAAGAAACAAGTTATGTAATTAAACTATCCTGTAGACTCGATTAATAAGACCATTACATAATTTTCTACTTTTGATTCAAATAGAAAAGTAGATTTGGAACCTATGTAGAGCCAGCACAGAAACAATAAATAGAATACCACCATTGAAAAACCATTTGTCTGACAATTCTGTTTCCAATACTATATACGTACACAAGCACATGTCACTTCTTTTCCACAAACAATCTTTTACCAAGGCTTAAAATAGTTTGAGAAGCAGTATTGCTTCTTTGAAATTGTTCAAGAAGCGTGGATATTTTAAAGTAAAGCTTTATTTTTAAACCTTATTTACTAGTACGATGTAAGACCTAAAGCGCATTAACAGAATGAAATAAGATATCTTCATGGAGTAACACTGTAGTTTCATAAACTTTTGATGTTTTGGTAACTTTTCTGTTCATGTAAAATTTGATCACTCAGGAAGCTTTGAGAATCTTTTTTTACTAGAATCCTTTGCAAAAATTAGCAAATTTTGAGTATTTCTGGATTTGGTTTCATGATTACTTATAAGCAAAATTTGTTTATATATAATGTAACTCCCTGTAATTCTTATTTTATATTGATAATGATAAGAGAAATTCAAAATGTTTGAAACATTTAATGTACTTCAATTTTGCAATTTTTGATACTGCAAATTTGTTCCAAAACATTTCTTGTAGCGTTTTTGACTATAATGTCGTCCCGGGAATGTCGTATCTGGAATATGAAAAATCGTATAGAGAAATTGAGTCTATCAAATTTATGTTACAATTTAAATTTTTGAAAATTGATTCATAGTTTTTGGTCAAATTAGCAGTTTTTGGAACAGTCAATGTCAAAGTTATTGATAATGTGATAATGGATCATGCACAAAGGCTAGCCTAGACACTAAATCTCACTCGAACTCAAGTTACTGCAGAGGGTTTAGGGTAATTATTTAAAAAGAAGAAATGATCAATCAAACTCAAGAGTCAAACAGCTGTAATTGAGTGTGACATGCTTTCTTATGATTGGTCAATGATTAACAAAATGACAATGGTCAGACGATACTGGTCATTGCAGTCAAGAAGACTTCCATTAACTGTGATCTCTGCAATCTGTTGCAAGAAGCAAAGTCAACAATAAAATCTAATTACACATTTTGTAGGGGTGGAAACGAAAGGAAAAAACATGTACTTATCACAGAAAAAGTTTTGTAGGTATGCGAGTGTGCTCGTCTTGTACATCTACCTTGTGCAAGATTGGAATACGATTTTTCTAAATGTAGAAGTGAAAGACAATGCAGCTTTTAGCTCAAATACATCAGTTTCATCATTGCTGTTCGACTTACAATAGCACAGAAAACAATCTCAAGAAGATCCGACTCCAATTTTATGAATTTCACCTTATTTCAAAAATTCTTTGTGGCAAAATAGTTGTATAGCATTCTTATTAATTGGAATGGTGCGTAGATGACATCAGCATTTCTCGGATTTCATCCCACATGGGATGCTAATAGAATGCCAAACAACCCTTCTTACGAAGTTCCAAATCGCATTTATGAGTTCATCTACATACAATCTTTCAATAGGGATTGTCCCAAAATTATAATTGTGTGTTGACCCTGTGGTTGCCAATTCTCGTGAGTTTTGTGTAGCATTCGATTAAGTCGAACAATGTCAGTTTTGCGGGACTTCTCTGCTGTTGAATTATCAGCAATTTGAATGGGTTCCTTTTTCTTCATCGTTGTGTTTATTTGCTGGTTTGGCTTACGTGATCTAAACACGGAAATTAGCCAATCAAATCAATAGATCAGCATTCAAATTTTATCGAGTCTTAACTAAGCTTTATCAGACTAGCTCTTGACCAATTATAAGTCAAAAAACTTTCCATGAGTTCATAAAGATACATGAAACATCATTGTTCTTATGATATCCCGCTATTTCTAATGGTAAAAAAAGCATACTAAATGAAAGCAGCAAATGATAAATGATCATTCCAATGAATTACCTCGTAATATCCAGTCAACTCCAAAAAAGTGTCAGCTCGTTGAAGACCTGAAAATGGGTTGGTGCTAGTTGTCGGGAATGGGTGAGACGACAGAAGAGTGCCTTTGATTTGGATGCTATCTATGGCATAGTCAAAATCTGAAGAATCCTCAAAATAGTAAGCTGATACTTTGAAGGAAGCTTGCTGAGTGTCTAGAGTTAAAAGGGGAAAATATGAAATCAAATATTATAGTACTTAAATAATGATGGTGCCTTCTGTGATTTGTGATAACACAACAAACATGAACTATGATTTGATTACTGCCATTTGTTGGCCCAATGCTCACGACAGCAAAACGAGAAATCTAAACAAACTAAAAAATGTAATCAATATGTCAATAGTAAAATTTACTTTGCGCACAAACAAACTAATCGGAGCCGCTTAAGTATCTTAAGTTAAAACACAGTGCATTCTCTCCAACGTTTGATGTAGTCTCAATTTTTAAAATTAATTTTGTGAATAGATCGGTCATCATTGATTGCATTAATAGATATTAAGAAGTACTGTAGTCTACTATTCTGTTTCCTTTTGATGGACAAAGCAAATAATTTTTTGAGTTACAAAGCCTATAAGTGGTGATTCTGTCAAGCAAGTCTCTAGTTTTTCTGATTGCACCTCTTTTTCGTAAAAATAGCGTATTTCCGTAGCTTTAATTAAAGATTAAAATATAACAGCGTGATCAGTCGGCAATGAGGTGAGATGGCGATGACGCAGGGAGAGGATTTTTGAACTTAGGAGAATCCAACAAGTGAATTTGACTGATTCAAGAATTAGTTTAGCATTGAGTAAAATATTCTGAACATCGTCATGTAGTTTTCAAGCTGCCGAGATGAACCTGACGTTTCAATTCTGTAGCGCCCGAATTATGTCTAAGGGGATTTTTCGCAGGATACAAATACAGGTCAAGGTATCTAAAACATGAATGCCATTAGAATATCGAGAACCTACCCATTAGATCAAAGCATGGTCTTGTTTCTTCTACAGTACCAGAACATCCTAGTGTAGAGCAAGGCACCTGGCGAGTTTCCAAAAGACTTCCACAAGTGCTCGTTGAGCAATCACCTGTCCAATCTGTGGCCACTGGAGCTGGAGGGGCCATAGTGGGGCAATCAACCATTTTGCATTTCCTGCTTTCAATATCATAGCTCGCACAAGGAGAATTATCTTGATGACAAAACGAATAATGACATAATCTACTTCTCAATCTATATCCGTTACCACCGCAAGATATTGAGCAAGATGACCATCTATGCCACGAATCACAGTAACCTATTGAGGCTAAATGATAATAACATAAATAACATCGTCATCAATTTTTAGACAAGACCTTGAATTCCCATTAAATAATTAAAATTACTCATTCGCATGATTATTGTTCACTGTTTATTGCGCAACGCTATGTAATATTCAAATTGCACTCAACCAGACAGTAGTCTCTGGAAATAATTTCATTTTGATTTTGGAATGTTATGATCATATTGTTACGATGTGGGGGCTAGGTTTGATTCATAAAAAGCAGTGTCCTTGTACTTAATTAAAAGGGTTCAGTGTGTTTTATAGCTGTAGTCTGACTATGCAGAGGTGGCTATCAAAGACATAACATGAGACTCTTCTCAAGCCCTGCTTTTAACAAGGACCAAAAAATGGTCACGAAGATCCACCCAAAACGTCCTCGTAAGGGATTTGAATAATATTTTCTAGCGTCGAGAAGAAGCTGTTAGTATCTAACAACTACAATATTCATCATGAGTAGTACTAAAGTTAGAGATAAATAACAAATCAATAAATGAAAAACACCAAAAACAGCCACAAGTTGTCAATTTGAGGATCTGAAGATCGAAGTAATTCCAAATTATCTGTCAAGTTTA
>JANVCG010086331.1:0-15924 GCA_025505365.1 Haliclystus inabai
CCATTGTTGATAATGACAGACCCCTTAGGCTAATTTTCTAATGTAATTTAAAAATTTTGTAGCTGTAGTTGATGAAGAATATGTAATTGGGTAGGTTCTTAGCCACTTGTCTAGATGTGAATCGACTGTGATAGTAACCGTAATATAATTTAGTTTATCATTTAATCATAGCTGCTGCATCGTTGTTCATAAAGCCTGCAAGGTAGAAATTGTAAACTAAACCCTACTTTTAATGACTTCATTACGATACACAAGAATAGCGCTTTTGTTTACATCTCACTTGAAAACTTCAATCAATAAATCTTACAAAAATGAATATATATGCATTAGAGTTTGGATTATAATGAAAATGTATGTCATGATCTTCTTTCTATTTCTCGAAATGATTGCTTAAAGTAAAACTTTCTTGCAATAAGCTGGAAACTTATGTAACTATTGTTTACATTCACGGCATTCAATCTTTGCATATACTTGCATTATTTAAAATTCATAATTTCAAATTGCATTAAATAGCTTTCATAATCATTTATTTTTGTAATTGACCTTTTTGAGATTTACTAAAACAGTTATTGATCTCAGGTTCAGTGAATATCAGCTGATAATCAATCACCTCGGCGGACCTCGGTCATTATCAGCCGATATTCACCTCACCTTCGATCAATAACTGTTAAATATAAGTCTGATACAAAGATCACGAGTTTTTCCCGTTTCTCTGAGTTTCGCTTAAAGACGCTCTTCAGACGGATTTTTATTCAATGAATAACATACCAGCTAATACATGTATATACATGTTTTCGCGTTAATTAATCTATTGTTTTTTGTCACACATCTATTGAATTTATAACTATTGTAAATAAAACTATCTATGCTATCGCTATTGTGTTCAAGTGTTTAGGTTCCTTTAGTTCTTTAAATAAAATTTATTTTCGTGGTGGCTTTTTGAAATGAATTCCGTTCTTTCGTTTAGTATGTTATGGTTGTTAAAAATGATATGAAACTTTTCAGTTAGGCAAAGGTTAAATATCATGTCGTTCTTGTCATTTGATTCATGTTGTAACAGTGTAAACAATAAGAACGACATCATGTTTGCCCCCATGTTACCCCCGTAAATTTTTCGCACCGAAACGAGAAAATCTAAAAATAGCAAAAACTATGATTCGGACGTAATTCTGCTCGACGATACCTATTCGTTTTGACGAAATTGTTGAAAATGGGCACACGAAACACAGAGTTTTGAGCATGTTATTGACGTCGGCCAGAGATTTTGTTTTCAGATTTGAATTATTCAATAGTTGGTGGTTTTAAATATTTATAATTTGTTTGGCTTTCGATAAGGTAAGATGGTATTTTTGGCTTTTTAAAACGTTTTAAAACACGAAATTCAGTTTCTCTATCTTGGTTCATTATAATATCTTGGTCCTATATTATCTGCTTGCTTCCTGTTATCATGTGTTACTGCTTGCAAAACTAAAGTTGTCATAGCTGTTGTTTTGAGAAAGATTATATTACATGTTTTTCATAATTTGGAAGCACTGCAGCTATGAAAGTTTGGTTTAGTTTCTCTTGATGGGGAGTGAACAATGTTTTCCTCCCCTTAAATATAAATTGTACCTACTCTGCTAGAAATCAGAATCTTCGTAATGACTAAAATCCAAACGTTGAAAGTCCTCAGCTGTCAAGTTTGCAAAGTTTTTGATAGCGCAATATGTTCTGGCAGATTTTTCCACCAAGGAATGACACGATTAATGCACTGGTAGTGGCTTAGATTTGATTTTCCTTATAATTTTGATTTTGACTTCATAGAGTTGCCACGCATGGTGTATTTGTTGGCAACAAAATGAGCAAGCTCCTCCAGTTGGAGATAAACTAAACCATAAATGATCTTCCTGATTTGACGCACTTCCTAGTAGGAGTTAATTTCCAGATACTGTACTATTTCTGCATAAGAGTGACCATGATACTTTGCATGGCAAACATATCGAGTTTAATCTCACTAGATTTTTTCTATCACTTTAATATCTTTTATCGAGTACGGAGACCATACTGGTGATGCTTTCTCAAAGAGTAGTCGCACATAGATGTTGAAAGTTTTTAGTTATAAAGCAGAATCCTTGCCAGTGAAGCTCGTTAGAATAAGATATGAACTAGATTGAGCTTTGGCTGAAATCATTGCATAGTGCAAAGAAGATTGTAAATATGGAGTGACTAAAGCTAATCTTTGATTTGCTATACTCTTGCTAATTCTATAGGTCGTAGCGAATTTGATTCACGGGTAACTTTAGTATTACCGATTGAAAATACGAAACGCTTTCAAAAGCAAGTCTCATTTGCCACGTTTGTGCCCAAGTAACAATATTGCTCAGGTTCTACAATAGCCAGAATGACTGGCTTCACTTGTCTACGTCAAAAAATGTTAAATATTGTCTTTTTATATGCACAGAGTCTATCCAACAAAAATGAACAGAAGCTAATTACTACATACTTTCCAGATAATTGCAAAATAGCAAAAATTACACCGACTTTTAAAGCTGGAGATAACCATATTTTATATAATTACAGGCCAATTTCTGTGCTACCTAGTTTTTCTAAAGTATTTGAGCGAATTATGTACAATCAGCTCTATCACTATTTTTTGAGTTACCCAGCAAACATTTGGCCTCTACACCACGTGATGCATCGTCAGCAGGGTTCTTCATGGAAGGTACGTAATGCCATTGATTTGGTGTCGAGTATTTTCTAATCTCACTTATGCGATTGCAACAAACACTTTGAATCTTGAACTGTCATTGCTTATATACAAAAGCACTGTTGTTGAATCAGACCAATAAACAATGTTTGGTATGGATATCTCAATGTTGTGATGACCGTTTTACTCAATCTTATAGCCGTAATGCAGCCTGAAGCTCCAAACGTGGGATAGTCATTGCCTTCAATTTGGCCAATCTGGATTTTCCCATAACAAAACTCACATTTACGCAGCCATTTCTATCAGTTGTGTGTATGTATGATACTGCATCGAATCCTTGCTCTAATGCTTTGCCAAAAACATAAAGTTCTGAGTTGTGCAGAACAGTGTCATTTTAATAACACTTATCAGGACTTCAACATTGTTCAACTATTTTACATCATCCAGCCAAGCCTTCCAAGCCTCTAGTTTGCTACCAAGCAGTGGTTCATTTCACCCAGCCTTGCATCTCCAAAGATCTTGCATTATAGTCTTTGCTTTGAAGGAGAAAGGTGTTGAAATGCCTAACGGATCATAAAGAGAGCTAATGGTCGACAGCACTCCTCTCTTTGTAGCTGGGTTCTCTTTCAACTTCTTGCCGAAGTCAAGTGTATCCTTGTCAATATTTCACCTCACTCAAAGCGTCTTTTCTCCACCAAACGTCCCCCTACTCAAATCAACTGTATCACGTGCTTCCCTGTTACTTTCTGGTATTGCATCAAGAACTCTTTGGCTATTCGAAACCCATTTTGTGAGATTGAATTAATCTCATTCACACAGTCATTCAATTCAACAGCCAATCGTACTGCTTTGGTTTCATTTGTATTAGCCTTTAAACAATCATCGACATAAAAATTGTGCAGCACAGTGTTAATACAGTCTTCAGAATATCAGCCCTTTGCTTCTATAGCTGTTCTATGCAGAGCAAAGTTGGCACAGCATGGGGAACTGGTAGCCCCAAAGATGTGGACTGTCATTTTGAAAACTTGAGGATCTTTGTCAATGTCGTCCTCCCACCAAAGAAATCTCAAGCTGTCACGATCAAGAGGGTCAACCTTCACTTGGTAAAACATTGCTTCAATGTCACTTGCGAAAGCATATGGACCAAGGCGAAACCTTAACAATACGCCAATTAAGCTGTTTGTCATATCTGGTCCTTGCAACAGACATGAATTGAGTGACATACCGTGAAATTTGGCTGCGGCATCGAAAACCATTCGAACCTTTCCAGGTTTGTATGTCGACGTTATTGGATAGTGTGGTAAATACCACGCCTTGCTGCCTGTGATTAGCTCGTAGCTCGTTTTCGTTGGCTTTAACTGCGTATCCCTTTTCGAGATAACCATTCATGATATCTTTATATTTTAGCTGCAGGCTACTGTCGGCCTTTAATTCACGCTCAAGTTGTCTCAGCCTTTTCTTCGCTTGTTCAAAGTTGTCAAGCATAACCCCGTCTTTCTTCTTCCATGATAGGCACATTTAAAAATGACCATCTACTTTTTTCAATGAGCCTCCCTATTGCGATACCGCATTTTTGTCTTCAACAGACATGCCAACACTCTCATCATAAATTGTTCCTCCTTGTTCTATTGTCCCGAAACGTTCCACTTTCTCATGCAATTTCAAGTCAGCAGTTGATTCTCCGTTAATAATTGATAAAGCATTGCATGTTTTCTGATTGTTCATATCATTCATTCCTGTATGTCCAAGGAGTTACCATCCTAACTGGGTCTTCACTGCCCATGGCTCACCTTTACTTCCTTGACGAAATTCAATTACCACAAGGGCCTCTGGGTGGTCGGTGCCAATTAGCAGCTTGATTTCACTCGCTTTGATTCTAGGAAAGGAAATACCCTTTAAATACTGCCACCTTTGAAAATCCGCCACTGTTGGTACGGTTCTGGTAGCAAGGTTCCAATTTTCTATTTCCCATACAGGTGCAAGATCAATTTTGGTATTCCTGTCATTCACATCAGACACTGATATATTAGTTTAAACGATAGCTCTGATTCCACAGATTTTAGTTTTAAATCATTGATCAAACTTTTGTCACAAATACTAATCTTAGAACCGCTATTCAATAAAGCATATGTTTCTATTTTATCTTGTGGACAAGCACGGATACAACTTGTATCATTGCATTGGCCTTATGAGCTGTGTTAAATGAGCTCGTGTGGCAAGACAGGTTCGACTCTTCAAGTTGGTCTTCCATAAGATTGGCTATGGTTTCGTTGAAAGCTGAATCTGGGTGTAGCAAGCTTTGCTATTTCGGTTGATTGCACTCTCTGCATCTGTAATTTGAATTACAACTCTTCCCCTCGTGTCCTTTAACTAGGCACTTGAAACACAATTGTTGTCCCTTGACTTATTCAAGACGCTGTTGGTAAGATTTGTCCTGAAACCTTTTACAAAACTTTATACTGTGGTTTTCGTTGCGGTCATAGCAAATTTATCTCCGATTTCGTGAATCTGCGACTGTTGCTAGCGTTGTCAATTAACTGCTTTTTCTCTGACAGAATTGTTAGAATTAAGTTTGGTGTTTTCTTTCACAAAGGATTGTGCCCCAAAAATGAGGTCATTTCCTGCATTGGATTCGTCTTCTAATTCTAATACCAAATCAAGAATAGTTGGTTGCCGCCTTTTGTTTTTCAAAATTTTGTATGCTTTTCGCTGCCATCTATTGATAAAGTATTGTGGCGTTCTTGCAACTATAGCAACTAAATGATCTAAAGTGATCTTGTCCACGCATTTTATATCACGCACAACCTCGTAGCAACAACGCGTTTTATCTGCAAAAGTGCGAAGTCCCTGTTTGTCTTGAGGTTTTATAGGGTTGCAATCTGTCAAACATTTGATACATGAGGTTGATATCAAGTGTTTTTGACCGAAACGAGTCTTCAAAGCTTTCAATGCTCTTGATAATTTCCCTTTTCCGGTGATCTCATACCCTTCAACGGCTTTCTTTGCATGCCCTTCCAGGAGTTGTAACAGTCTGGTGAACTTTTGATGTTCGTCAAGCGGTTTTGAGTTGAGAAGGTCTTCGAATCGACATTTAAATCGAGTATATTCAGAAGAAGTACCGTTGAATCTGATTCTGGTTACTTCTGGTTTCGGTAGCTCATATAGCTATGGTCAATTTCAAAACAGCTGTTAGTGCACATTCAATTGCCTTAGCCTGAAGAGATGACTGCGATAGCGCTGCACTGTGGTCACCATCAGACATAAATTTCCGCATGTTATTTTCTCTTCACCTGTTAATGGCACTCGATTTAACAGATATCGTTGAACTAATCCGCGAGTCTGCACTGGTAGCACGCAATGATATTGATTCATTATCATAATTACTTAAGCTATGATTATCGCTAATACTGATGTCATCGTCATCATCCAGCATACGATGGAGACAAAGGTTTGCCTTCTCCTGTTTGACTGTTATCTAATAATTTTACGTTGAGCATCTAGTCTGGCTCTAGCAATAAGATAGTCATGTTTGAGGGAGGTTCGTCTTCTCAATACTGTATAAGCTTCAGCCTTTCTAGATGTCGACATCAGAGAGGCCACTGTAATTCTACTGCATCTTGATTCACGACAGCTCGAATTACTACTTAGATTATCCTTGTTAACACCAAGAATATCAGACGCCACTGAAGTAGCAGCTTTTGGAGCGCCACGAATATCTGCGTTGAATTTATTTATCTACAATTTCAAAATGTTATCATAATATGACTTACGTTTGCATTCTCTTACATGATTACTACGATATAAATCCATCTTTTCAGAGTCTATATTTAAAAGTGAGACAAGTTCGTTATTTGAAGAAACATATGTTTTCAAAATACTTGCCACCGACTGTGACGCCTTCGAAACATCATCTGCGCACCAAGTATCAAAGGACCATCCATCTATGTTTTCATATAATGAGTGTAGCTAGCTGCTGTACAACCGATCGAACATTTCCTTCTGCTGATCTCGTTATGTCTCATTTGATTTAACCGCTTCGTAAATAACCTCATTTTGCATTGATATTCATTATTGAATAGATATACAATTAGAATCTACGGTGTCTTGAATCATAGGCATTAATATCGATGAGCCATAAGAAAAAATTTGTGTACTAAGGAATTAAGAAGTAAATTCGAGAAAATACGCGTCTTTATAATGTTGGAAATTCACGGTTTTCTATAAATCAAATATACAAAGCACTATATATTTATCATTAACAAATACAAAGACAATAGTAATTCACATTAAAGCAATTAATTAGCTTACCTTAGATGGCTTACAACAATCCTTAATACACAAAATAACACTAATTTACAATAAATCTGAGATACGTTTTTGTCTTACAATAACACGATCGAGATCAACACTAAGCTATACCACACGAAACAAGATTAATACATTCAATATCAAATTACATAAATTACGTCACATTATAATTATAAATTTTAAAATAGGAAAGAAACAACGCAATGGCGTTCACAGCCTCTTTGCAGAAGATACCACGTTACAATTTTCCTCTACTTATTTTTATGTACTTGAACAGACTGTTAACTATGAACTAGATGTTGTTTCAAAATGGTTTTATGATAACCAGCTGAGCTTAAGCCAATCAAAAACAAATTACAAGACTTTTCATAAAGCATAAAAAAGAGATGTGAGAATAATGTAAAAAAATATCTCAATTGAGCGTTGTGGATCAAATTTTAGCAGAAAAAACATTAAATCTCTTGGCATCTTGATAGATGATCATCTTGATTTCAAACAGCATGTCAATTTGATTGAAAGATCAATGTATTCGTTTTGGCACAACAATGACTTTAGAGACTCATCAGAAGATTATAATTCTGGAAAGACATCTTTTGAGTTTTTAGTCCAACCTTGCAATTGTTACCCGTAGACAATCAATGAGAAAAAAATTAATAAATTTGAATGGAATACATGCACATATCACAGAGCTTGGTCAAGGCAATGTACAGACAATGAGGACTACAGTACATAGATGCGAAAAACACTGAAAGTTAATCACAAGAAACGTAAGAGATTTCCGTGGTCTCTTTGAGATTTAGCACAAAACAACAGCATAATGCTATAGACGTATTATTATGCAAATGAAATTCTAGCTACACAAAATGCATTGTAAACCTCTCACTTTCCATCTGCTTGAAAAATGTATAAATCACGTGCAAAACTATCATTTACTATACCTTTCTAACTATAATCTATTCTTATTTTTTATCATTCTTCAGTTGATAACATGCTTCACCCTCGAAACAAGTATTTGATTAAACGTTCTAGGCAAATGACAAGCATCACATCCGTAATTTTTCAAATTATCTTTTATCATTCTATCGACTTAAAATTCAAACTGATTCGAGTAATTTTCATCATACGTGTAATTAATTATTCAAGAATAATATTCAAGCAAATGGAAGTGGTGTATGTATACGCTGTAATTATTTGATTGTAAAAGAAACATTTATCTGAATCGAAATTTTTCATTTGGGCTTTTTGGCGTGTCTAACGGGTCCTTAATTTTGACATAGATCTGTAGTTCGAATCATTGCTCTACTTTGTACCTCATTCCCAATAGATCTAATTTGATTACCGCAGATCGTCAAACGTATTTTTCTTACAATTATGAAGGCATCAAGGAACGATTAGGATGAAATCATGAACAAACATATCCCGTAGCGATGTGTATGCTTTTCCCTTATCAAATTATAGGTTCACGCTGGGATCTGTGGGAAAATCGGCAGCACAAATCGATCACCATTATTATACCGAGAAAATAATTTACAGGAAGCTATTTGCAGTCTTTTCAGTCGATTGAGCGTGAATGTTATTCTTAATTGAATCATGCTGGAGAAGCCATGATTCAGACTAGGAAAACTGGGAAATATATATTCAATTGTCTCTTGCTTTACTGTGGACAACAGTCAAATCTTCTACATTTTTGAGCATGAAATTTTTACAGGAGTACTTTGTTTTCAAGGCTCTGTATACAAGGAAAATGGGTCACTCAGGCGAGTGATTTGAATGTTTTTACTGGGCTTTCAAGAACTTCTAATGCTCTAAACTTCAAGTGCAATTGTTTCATCAGAAAATCCAAATGGTCAACAGTGACAGTCTTTGGCTGACAATTTGTTTATTTTTGATACAATTTTGATTCACTCCGCTGCATTTTGGCAACTTCATCTCTTCCAAAAATGTCACTCGTTATATGATTTAATTTGTTTTATTTTCTGAGCAGAATTTTACTTCTTCAATGCAATTTAACAGCAAAATTAATGACGTCAGAGAAATAATCTATAAGTATTGCTGAGATAATAGTATCTATTATTTGCAATTTTGTACTTCAACCCGACTACTCGAACTAGCATCCTTATTTCTGTCTACTAGGAAAAATTTCTGTCCAGAAAAGTGAATAATTTTAGTGTTCCAATGCAAGTTACTGGGGTAGGCGAGACAAGCGCCTTGGGCATTGCGTGTTCCCAGAACGCACGAAGCCCATAGAGAGGTAACTCGACTACACAAGTAATCCACTACCTGAGTAAATCACCTTTCTTTGAGCAGGTCAAAGAAGATTTGTTAGGCGAGGATTGTTGACAGACATAAGTTAAGTGTTTAAAATACCACCAGTGAGTTGGGGATTTGCAACCTCCTAGCTTTGCCGAGTTTAATAATCTTTCAAATATAGTTACTGTGCGGTAAGCTTTCTGTTGTGCCCACCACCAATCATAGGTATGCTATCATGAAATCATAAGTATCACGTTCATGATGCTATAATCAATAATGACAACAATAAAACATAGCACACAACAGTATAGATGTAATCAGTCTTATCAATTTGCTGTGGTAGCTTCTGTCTATCACGTGTGTCCTCACATCTAAATTATATAAGGCATGGAGACGAAGCTGAGACCATTACAATGGAATTTCTAAAATAGGATCTATAAATATATAACGCAAACCGTTTTAGTGAACAATCCACAATGAGATCAGTATTAGCGAGCTCCTTCTCCATGGCGCGCTTTACAAAATTCAAGCTTCATGTCTTGTACCATGGATGTAGCTACTTTTTATTCCACATAAAATGCAATAAATTCAAAACTACCCACGGTTATAAACGAAAATTGACGTAATTTTACAGAAAACCACGTGAAAAGTTAACGACAGCCAGGCATTGAACATGATGAATTCTCTTACGTCTAAGTTGTTAAAGCTAGTAGAACTCTGCAATCGCAAACGTCCATCACTTTTGACGGTTATCCTGCATTTTTCATCGAAGTAACTGCAAATGAAATTGTCATTCCATCCAGTTTATAGTTTGAGCTTCCCTTGGTTACTGGTCAATTACCTATTGTTTGGAAGTCTGCGATAGTTTGCACCTATTTTCAACAAGGACCTATCAAGTCTGTAAGGAACTATCTTCCTACTTCTTTAAGTTGCATAGCCTGTGAAGTTATGGAAAAAGTAATATGAAAAGAAATTCTTTATCATCTACAAAAATACAAACTAATATCAAATGCACAATTCTGTTTCCTGCCGCACTGTTCGACTTCTACCCAATTGATTCTCTTTTCATCAAGATGGCTAAATGCATCAATGACAAACTCCGTATTGATAGCATCAAGATATTATAATTAGAACTAAGATAGCCTAAATTATTTCTGCAATCATGTTCTTTTTGACTTGAAGATGGTAAATGTGGTTTATTCGGTCAATTTTGATAAAGGTAAGATAAAATATTGGCCTTTTTAAAACTTTCAAAATCGAGGTTTTGAGTTAGACTATCTTGGTTCTCATTATAATATCTTGATAACATTTAGATTGATTTCCAAAAAGCTTTTGCCACTGTCTCACGTCAGAAACTTTTAAATAAACGGGAAGTATGGTATTCGCTATGAGCTTCTACATTGGATCTCCTACTTTTTGATTGATAGAAGGCAATGTGTTTCCATTGGAAACTCGATCCCAGCATTAATAAACGTTCAAAGTGGAGTTCCCCAGGGTTCTGCGCTTGGTTCACTACTGCTTATTATTTACATTAATGACATTTCTTCTTGCCTCAAGCCTGTTTGTCATATGAAACTCTTTGCAGACGATGTGAAATTTTCTAGCTCAAGGGGTGAATATCATGATAATAATGATGGTCCTCTTTCCTTTACCACGCACAATCTACTTATCTGTTGTGGGACTAGGCAGATGCAAATTTCACTAGAAAGACGATACGTGTTTTTGTTTGGCAATAAAAATATTCAATACAAATACTATCATATGATAAATCTCAGCTCAATTTTGTTGTAAAAGTAAAAGATTTTGGTATGAATCCAAACTGAAAATTTCAAATTCTCGAACCATTGTGCTCATCTGTCTGCAAAAGCAGCTTCAATGTGCTACCTGGTAAAGCGCATCTTGAAGACCTCTTACTTCGTGCTTATAAAATTTATGTGAGTCTGATACTTAAATCTTCAACACCCGTATGGAGTCCTCAATTAATGAAAGACATTGATACAATAGAAATAGTTCAATGGAATACAACTTATGTTAAGCAGCTCTCGAGATCTTAGAAATAGAGTGTTTAGAGCTACATCACTTGAAACCTTTTTTTGCATTTACGACTTTAAATGGAAAAGTAGATATACCAGCAACAGGCTAGTTCACCCTGTAATCTGCCTGACATGGCAATTTCGGTTCTTATGTAAATTATATCTAAATCTAGATCTAAATCTGAAAATCATCTGCGTTGCCCTTGTTCTCTTTCTTTTGAATTGAAGGAATTCAAGATTTTTCAAGGCGTCTATGTTATGATTATTGCATGCACTTGTCTTACTTCGGATGTTTATAAAAGGGTTTAGCGATGTTTCAATATGCCTACAAGGAGAAGAGGAACTTTAAGATCCCGGATATCTCTCAGGAACACAAGAAAGTTAAACTCTTCTCGGTAAGTTTTCTTTTAATCTTTTTTGCTTGATACGTTTTCTATCACTCTCCGTTTGTTTTCACCATGGTTAAGTATATAAGCTTTGGGAACTGATGAAGAAATCGTCTTGGGAAGGCCACACTAATTTTGGTTTTTCAAAGTGATTTTATCTCATGTTCACTTTAATCTGATTTGAAAATTTTTAACCCCCACATTGAATATTTCATTTTGATTTGGGGTTATGAAAATACCATCAGACTACAAGTGTTGCAAAAGAAATGTGTATGGATTCTCATTAACGTTAATTCACATACCCATTCTGAACCATTGATGAAAGCAATAAAAACATTATCAAGATTGATGATTAACATTATCTCAAGTTTGTTTCCTTTTTGCGCAAGCTACAGTATTGTCGAAATGTGCAGCCAAATTTCATTATTACCATGTCAACTTTCATTGATCAAAGGAATTGACGAGAACATTTCTTTGATTTCTTCTTCATGACAAATCTATCGTTACAAGCTTTACACAATTAAAATTTAACTGAAGTAGGGAGTAACTCCATCATTACAATTCTCACTAGTCATATATTCTAGTTATCACTGTCAATCCACTTTGAAGAATTGTTATCTGTGCTACCACCATTTCTATCTACTTATTAATTCATAATTTTTTATTGTATGTTTCCGCATTGTATGTTTTGAACTTATGTAATATAAAATGCACTATTCGCTAATTCAAGTTACGATTTTCCTGTGTAATGTATTTGTAATCCTGTCTTTAAATAATTGTGTCTCCCAATAAACAAGCTAGCGTTTTTTAATGGGATGAAGTCAGCCACTATTATATTTGTACCATGACCAAGTATTTATGTTTATAAATGTGGTTCAAATGCATATTAACTCGTTCAACTGCATTATGAGCATCACTGGTTCGACAACGCTGCTGTCAATCGTTGATTTTATTTACTTCTAAGTTTAGTAATTACTGATGAGCTCACTTTGCTATAATTGAATCGCTGGGTGAAATTATTGCTGTGTCACTATTCTGCACTGGTAGCTTTGTTGTCAACACGATCCGTAACTAATAGGTTTAACATTTTTTTTTATTTTCTAATAGATGGCAGACCTGTTCTAGCTCTTTTCCAAGTTAATGCACGTAGGGGCGTACTCGCTATCAGAGGTTGATATCTTGTTCTTAACTTGAATGATGCTTGCAGTAATCGATGCTTGGTGCTAACATCGTCAAGAAGATACTGTCTTCTTTTGAATGATCTCTGGAACTTTAATCATTCAATTCAATCGTCGATATCTAGGGGGTGATTTGCGAATGCAAGTACAGAATTTCTTCCAAATCTTTTCAAATACTTCGAGATTGATTGAGAACCATTGTTACTCATTTATCCACCGTTGGCCTGTACGCTAGAATACACAATTCATTTAATCAATGACACCTGGTGTTTTTTCTTTTTCAACAGAAAGAATTCCGGAAGCCCGATCCGTAATCTACGATCTACAGATACGATTTTTGATTTACTTGGAAGACATCTGCAGCTATTGTGTGTCACGGAGGTAGCATATCAGGCAGCAATCAAAATATAAATGGATTTACACACTAAGACGAAAAAATAAAGTGTTTCAAAATTCTGTTGAATGGCAAGCAATGGTAAAAAAAATGAATTAGTTTAGAAATGAGGAGATAATACCAAAAACTTAATTAAAGCTGATACCCCTTTTGTAGGGTTAAAATTCAAGATCCAAATTTATCAAGATAATGAAACTTTTCAAGAGGAACGAAAAACACCTGAACCATCGTATGAGAAAAAAACGACCTAAGCCTGATAGAAATGGTTGTTAGGCTTATATTGCTCAAACAGAGGACGCCCTTAGGTGAAAAGGTACGTCTCTTGAAGCCACGTAGACTGGATAATGTCCCTTTCAATGATTTTAAAAAATTGCGGTACAACTGGTAGAACCAAACAAAAGAATATTGATTGCTGAGTGAACCAATTTCTTAGCCATCAAATTAAAGCCAAATGAGTCTTCAGATGAAATGCACTTGCGAATCAATCACTTGGCCAATTCTGAGGAGAGAAAACCCTGTGGAAGAATTGAAAAATATGGTTTTCATAAATGTATTCATTGATAAGAAAGTGAAAAAAGAGCTATTGGATTCCCGTGATTGGATATTATCTACTTAGCACCAAATGCTACTGACAACGACTTACATGAACGTATTCGACTATTTGAACAAACGTCTACTGCTGAAGTCCTTGCGGATCTCACAAAGGTGTCCAGTATCAACACCGCGCTAAAAAGGTAAAGTTGTCCTTCGTGCGATGAACACTGCTGCACATGCAGGCAAAAAAGACATTTTAGCAGTGTTTTCCAATCACGGAATTGGCCTCTCCCCGGTTTTAATGCCTCAGGGCAGCCTTCAACAGCAGCAAAACAGGTCAATGGTACCGTCGATAATGCTATAGGAAATGATAATTTTGATGACAATAATGCGAATTACTTTGCATGCCGCCATGCAGCGAGTAATATTTTCAGTATAAACGAAATCATCAAAAATGTCTACATTAGTGGGATAAGTATTTCTATGCAACATGATACTGGCGCAGCATGTTCCATAATTTTAACAGCGATTTGGGAGAGGATCAGGTGCCCAGACATCTCTGATTCGATAAGGAAATTACAATCACATGATGATCGTGGTGTGGAAGTGCTGGGTCAATGTTAATGGCCAATGTCCATAAAAAAGTGCTAGGCTAGTGCTAAGCCAATGTATTATTGTAATAATAATGATAACAACGAAGAATTACCCGTAAAAATATTTAAATTATCAAGACCTTACAGTTTATTTGGTAGAGACATCCTGTGTTGTAATAATTTGATTTTTTTAATGAAGATATTGACTATTATTCACCTGTAGTAAGGAGTAAAACTAAAACCAGAGGCTTAGCCTCGCGTTTGCTACGCTCGTCTGGTGCAATTGCATTTACAAGCAGCAGTGACGTCAGAACTTAATCTGTTACAACCTCATGGTCGTTATGAAGCCGGTAGAAGGCAGTGGTGCTGAAAGTGCGTCACCACTTGTTTGGGTTTAAAAACCTTGATGAAAGCTATGCATCTGTGTAGATTATATTCTACACCTGAATGATAAAAATTTGAGCAAAGCTTATTCCATCCTTAACATCGAAACCATATTTTCTAGCTTGAATGGTTCAAAATACTTTGCAACTTTTGACTTGAGATCTTCTCACTGTAAAATCCCCATTGATGAACAAGACCAAACATAATCCATCATTAACACTCACCTAGCCTGTGCGCAGACCAAAATTGTTTCTTACGTGATAGTAAGGTCTGCGCAAAGGAGCGCATTTTCTTGTTCTGGCAGTAAGTGCTGAAAACACAGTTGAGAGGGAATCTTTTGTCTAATCAACCAATCATCATCTGGTACAAGAAATCCCGTACTCGCTTTTGATTGGATATCAAACTTTCAATTGTTCTTATCACTTCCTGAGAAAACTTGACAATTTGCTGTATCTACGCGAAATAGTTGTGTTAATTATGCCACTTTCATGTTAGTTTTTGCCAGTGAGCTAGAGATGGCGGCTAAAAAATCGTTCGAGGGAATGAAGGATATGCATTTCAACGAATCAATTTTTTGTGATGCACTAAGGGAAGTTGAATATTTATTTGGTATTTATCCAAAGCCTGAACAAATTTCAGCTTTAAAGCACTTTATTTTGGGAAGAAATATTTATTTCAGTGCCCCAACTGGTTACGGAAAATCACTTATTTTTCAATCAATACCAGTGGTTGTAGACAGACTGTAGGAGCAAGTTTCTGGAACAAGCATCCTCTTGGTAATAAGCCCGTTGGTGTCATTGATGTTGGATCAAGTCAAGTATCTCAATTATGTTAGTGTTAGTGCTGCGGCCATTCAGGCTGACCTGGATGAAGAGATTCTAAAAAATATCGACGAAGGTGTTTACGCTGTGGTATACGCTTCCCCAGAGTCAACTATATCATCTCGAAGATGGTTATCAACGCTGTCCGCAAGTATGTTTCTTGAGCACTGTGTTGGTGTGATTATCGATGAGGCTCACTGCGTAAGTGAATGGTAAGTTGCTTGAGAATTGGAGTTTCCTGTTTATCGTAACTGGTCAATAAAATAGACAAACAACTCATCAAAATGACTAGCAAAATTTGATGAAGCTGTAAATTTGTGCGTGGTTTTGACAATTGCTGTTTTATTTTGCAGTCAG
>JANVCG010086442.1:0-15908 GCA_025505365.1 Haliclystus inabai
GCAGATTCAACACACATTGGCTTGGTTGGAACAAGCTTGACAATAGCTGTATCTCCACTTTTGAGAAACTTGGGGCTGTCTTCAAGTTTTCTTCCAGTACGTCGATCCAGCTTTTCAGTAAGTTCAACAAATTCACAAGCAACATGTGCTGTGTGGCAGTCCACTACGGGAGTGTAACCAACGTGAATTTCACCAGGATGGTTTACAATCATTACCTACAATTATGAAGTTGAGTAAGTTATGAAGTGAATGCACAAAAATAATGTGTTTTTCTATGCGTTCATATTAACAATTACCCTGGCTGAGAAACTCTTTGTTACTTTTGGAGGGTCATTCTCTGTTTCACCAACAACATAACCAGCACAAACATCTTCAACAGATTTATTCTTGACTTGGAACTTAACATGTTGCCCTCGGCCAGCGTAGTAACCCCCTTCGTTGTGAAATGCGAGATACTTGACCTCAGCTGTGAGTGAGCCAGGGGTAAAAGTTATCCTCGAATTTGCTCTGATCACACCAGTCGCCACACGACCATAGAAATAAGTATCGTCACCTGAGTATTCAGAGACAGAAAGCTAAATATTAATATACTGTGATATTACAAGGTCGAAAAGTAGGGTTTCTATAAACTGCGATCATATTTACCTTCGGGTTTGTAAGTATCTCGGATAGAGATACGTAGTGGTTTGTTACTATACTTGTAAGGTACTTCAATGAAATCAATCGCTTCTAGAAGGGTTTTGCCAGAAGATTGTCGTCCATCTCTGCTAGTAATCTCCCATCCTCTAAACCAGTCAGTGTCATGGCTTTGCTCAAATATGTTGACTCTCTTGAAGCCTGAGACTGGGATAAAAGGAACTCCTTTTGGATTGTAACCAATAGTTTTGATGTAGTCACTTACGCTATCGACAATTTCAACGAATCTGCGTTCGCTGTAGGGTGGCTCAGTCTGATCCATTTTGCTGACAGCAACGATCAATTCACGAACACCGAGTGTGATAGCTAACAATGCATGTTCTTTTGTTTGACCATCTTCTGCCATTCCAGCCTCGAATTCACCTGTAGCAGCAGATACAACAAGTAGGGCACAATCAGCTTGTGATGTACCACTAATCATGTTTTCAATATAATCCTTGTGCCCGGGGACATCGATGATTGTAAGAGCCTTTTGCGTTGTAATACAGTGTTCATAAGATGTTTCGATTGTTAAACCACATTCGCGCTCGGCCTTGAGCTTGTCCAAAATCCAAGCATATTTGATAGAGTCTTTGAAATCTACAGATAGAGTCTACAAAAATAACAAAAGAGCTATTGCTGATAGTGCAACTGAATATTCCTTGAAATAGGAACTGCGTTTCCAGTTGAATTTTGATATTTTGAGGTATTTCCGTTGATTATGATTGCCTGCATGATATATTAGGGGTGATTTTGCTTTCAATAAACTGGAAAGATCTGCAAGAAAGCAAGCTCGTACTACGGAAAATCCAAAGTTAAAAAATTAATTGGTCTTAAATTATTTACTTGGCACGCTAAGATATGTTTCAATTTAGCCATAAAGCTGCATTGATGCCCACTAGTTGAAAAATCAATCACATTGTCCACAATGATCCATTGTAAAATAGTTTTCAGTGCTTGAAAATCGGGTGTGGCAGTTCATCGACGATGCGTAAAAATCTGTTTATAGGCCCCAAAAAGCTTATGCAGCTCCAGAAGAATAAAAAATACCTTTCTACGATAAAATAATCATCAAAAAAATACTAGCGCATCTAAATCATCCAATTGTGTTTTAATGGTCTAAACTGACCCGCAGCCTTATTGCAACAATGTTTGAAATGTGGGGTCAGATTTCAAATTCGATTTCATGAAGAGACGTTGAATACTTTGTTTCTCCTACAGTTAACAATGCCATTTCCGGAATAGAACTTCATCACTTCAGCAGTGTTTACAATAAAAAAAAATACGAGGTTGCTGGTCATTTTGAACTCTTCAAATTGAAATTTTGTAGAATTAGGATTTGGATCAACATGCAAACGCTTATCTGTCAAAACATAGAGATATTAAACAAAAGGGCTCAAACGAGTAGAGAAAGACCTATAAGAGGAGTTGAATCATATGATACCTTCACATTTGGACGTCATATTACCTTTAAAGAGCACTTCAATGGCAACTGCACCTATTTAGTAATTGTAATATGCAAGTGCTCAGCTTATAGTTACAATTCTCGATTTTTTTTAAAATTATTTTTCAACACCAACAACAGTGAATCATAGATGCAATGCTCCGTATCTTAAAATGCTGGTGACTATTCGAATTCAGAAACTAATGTGAACCTTTAGCTGCCAGAATCATAGATGTGATACCACATTAATTCATGTATAGTTTTTTTGTTAAATAATTTAAATGGGATTTTAAACGAGGTTTCTTCGTCCGGACAACTACAAATTGTTAGTTTTGCAGTTCAAACTCACTGCTTGCTCCCACGAAAATATTGTTTTTTGTATCAATGCCAATTTCTAGGCGTTGTTATTGATATATGTTTTGATTCAATGTTAATTGGTCATATACCACGCAAAATGGTAATTAACAGAGATTTCTTTGACCACGCAAATCGTAATATTTTGTATTTCTTGTCATAGTAACTAGACGGTAAATAAGTGTAAAGTATAAAAAGCAGTTGTAAAATTGATAATAACATGAATTAAAAGAACTATGTTGTGATTGCAAGATCAAGCAAACGGTATGTAAAACAAACTTGTCGTTACGTATAATCATATAGCTGATAAATAAACTTAGAAATAATGATTGTAAACTTTATTTTTCACCTTTTATATAGAATTGTTGTTTTTAGCGTAAAATAAGTAAACCGATTGGATGAATCAAAATCGTGTGCTTCTCTGGAATTCCGAGTAAAATTACGAATATACAATCCTCTAAATTAAAAAGCAGATTCGCCTAAATAAAGTGGTTCGTCGAAACGGAGTTGAAACAACGAGAGACAAGGATTAAGATTTAAAGAACACGTAAGCAGTAGCAACTATGCAAAGTGGATCGAATGACAGGAGCAGCGATGACGTCAATGGCACAGCGTCAAATGACACCACAGAATGTGTCACGACTACTGACAACGTTCAAACGGCAACGGAAAATGAAGAACAAACGCCGTGGACAACGAGGTGCACTCACAAAGTTGATAAATGCAGCGCACAAAGGTATAACAAGGAAGAGCAGTAGAAGGCTCATCGAAGTAGCTCTTCAAGACATAAAGGATAAAGAAAAACAGCTTTGTAAACTCACAAATCACCTGGGAGAGATACTAAACGAGGACGAGTTTGAAGTCGAGGCTGATTACATGCAAGGAATCACGCGATCTGCGATTACCTTGAAGCTCACAATGACACATCTGTCTCAACTTCAATGTCAAAAATTTCCCATGCCTCAAGTCAAAGATCACAGAATTGAAACGAGGCTCAAGAAGATGCAAGATCAAACCAACCAAATGATGAGGATAATGATGATGATAGTCAAGCGTCTGCAGTTAGTCCACAGTCAATCAAAATGACTTTGGACTAACTGCAGACACTTGACTATCATCATCAAGTCGAAATGTCAATCAAGAAGACAATCATCCGCCAAGACAAGGAGCCATGATAATTCGGTAAAGTCGTCTGTTAAAATGGTAATATATAAGAATGGTCGAATTGGAGTGAGTTTTTCTGTTCGCTGGTACACGAGACAGGGAAACCACTTGGAAAAAAAATGTCATTGCTGCACCAAAGCTTATCAAAAGAATGCAAAGTTGTGATAAAAGGTCTTGGTAGTAGCGAAGAAGACTACATCGACGCCTTGGTCATGCTCCGAGATAGATATGGTGATCCCGATGAAGTCAAAAGAGCCCACGAAACAGCACTACTTGGTCTGGATAAAGTGAGAGACAACGACGCAAAACCGTTCAGCAAATTTACCGACAATGCAGTGAGTCATCTAAGAGTGCTCAACAGGCTGATTGGCAACGGTGAGACACTATCGGAGTCCGTTTTACTCAGCCTTGAAAATAAGCTACCCCTGCAACCAAGAATGGAATGGCGCGACTACTGTCCTAAAGGAGATACGAAACTTGCGTATAAAGCATTTGGTGACCGGTTGAAAAGAAAGTAGCCAAATACAGAAGATGGATGAGCCTCACTTGGATGACAGCAGTAGGGGAAAGAGAAATCACGCAGAGACACACCAGGCCATCTCTGCATCATCTAAAGCATGTCAAATCTGCGATGGTGAGCACAAGACTGGCAACTGTAAAGAATTGGAAGAGATGTCACAAGAGGATCGGTTTACGGCCATCAAAGAGGAAGGTTAACATTAGTAACAGAAGAATTCGCAAAAGGGATTGGAATTTCTGGCAAGAAAGTACCTCTCACGGTGACTGGTGTGGTTGTTGGTAAGACGAAGAAAATGTCAAATATGGTGACGTTGCAAATGAAAGGGACAAATGAAGACAAGAAGCTCAAAGCACGAGCCTGGACGACGCCAAAGGTCTGCCAGCCATACCCTCAACACCATGGCCTACGATGAAAACCTGATGGAAGCAATTAAGAGACCTAACACTGCAACGAACTGGCAGCAAGATAGATATTCCACTTGGAATGGAAATGGTGACCTGATCATTCCCATTGAGACGAGACGTGGCTTACCTGGCGAGCCCCATGAGCAAAGACAGAGTTGGGATGGATCGCAAGAGGGAATACAAGTGAAACGATGAATTATACAATACAAGTGCATAAATGCACAAGTGATTTAGAACTAGACAGAGCCTACAAAAAGTCTTCCGAAATAAAAAAACTACGTGTGGTATTCGATTCTGCAGCAAAGTATAAAAATGCTTGAACGATACTATGTTGACTGGTCCTATACTTTAGAATGACCTAGCAAAAGTTATTATAATCTTTTCAGCACAACACTCGATAACAATTCGCCGTTTTTAATCTGCTGCTTCGATAAGATGATCTGGCGGCTAACGCAGTTTGTTGAACTACGCTTTCTACGTGAGAGGAAATGCATCATTCATTAATTTTTTTTAACTAATGAAAATTGGCTCCCGCTTTTCGTGAACTCCAATGTGATTGGCTGCTAAACAATGGTTTTCAACGTTTGGGCACCTTATGATTTTGGGGCCTAGAGCAAGGTTTCTGTCTGTATCACGCAGACTCTACTCTCCCTGAAAAAACTCCCAGAGTCTGTGCAAAGGCTAGTATTTTACTCCCATGGGTTTCATTTCACTCCCACTTTTCATTTTCATCAACATTTGGCCAAAAACACCCCCTTTGAAGGCGATTTTCACCAAAAAGAATTTCCAGATCGAGAAAAAATAGCACCACGATAATCAGTGAGTCGAGTTCTATCATATATCAAAAATTACTTTTTGGGTTGAGTACCACTTCAACAAACCAAGGGTGTTTGTTACACGGTACTCATGAACATTTTACAAAATAAATATTTGAAAAACCAAGGGTATATGAAAGACTCTTGAAGGTAATTAAATATGACGTCCAAATTTAAAGGTCTTAGTTTCTGCAACACCATCGTAGAGTTCTAGGTCCCTCTCAACTCATTTGAAGCTTAAGGGCCTTTATCAGGAAATGTCCATCGTTATTTAGAAATACAAGTATACAACCAAACCAAAGACTAGCCTGCGTGCAGACTAAAACTTTTCTTAAGGAATCTGAAGTCTACGCAGCGCCGCCAGGAAACCTGTTCTGCTGACACAGCACTGGTCTTCTAAAAGCAGTGCGAAAACATCAAATTCTGGTCTTGATCTTGTAGATCTTATATGCGTGGTAAAATCGCTGTGCTAAAGCATGGCTCAAGTTGTAAAAACTCTCAAAAACGCAGTAATTTGAATCAAACTACTGTGAGTCTTCGACTGGCGAGCGCAAAATAATAATATTTGGTCATTTGTTTTAGTTTTTGTTATGGTATCAACGGAACATTAAATTTGACAAAGAAACTATGATAATTCAAATAAAAGCGTTAAATTTGTATTACAACTTTTGATGTTTGTGTTGATTTGCAAAGGCCAACGTTATCCCTAGGACTCATCAACAACAAACACTTGTTAGCGTTTCACTGAAATTGATTTACAAATTGTTTCACTGGACTTTGCTCAAATCATTATAAATTCCAACATTAACAGGACAATTAAGGAATTACAGCGATGCCAATAGCAATCTTGCTCGTAATTTATGTGCCAACATTCAAGATTCTACAGGCAAAAACGGAGGCCAAATAGTATTTGAATGAGGCAAAACGAATCCATTCAAAGCAATGCATAAAAATCCATAAATACTGTTGATTCAAAAATAATTGCCGTTAGAACATTGATTTGAATAATGAAAACTGATGCATGCTTTTGACTCTTGAAAAATTGTTCGAGATTTCGACAAAGATGCTAATCAAAGGTGTTCTGTTTTGATTTATTACTTGACTTTCTTCCAACTACATGATTGGATGACAGATGGATAAAAATTATGTGATCAAAATTAGCCAATCGCATTTGGTCACTGATTTTAGAAGACCAGTGCTGTGATAGCAGAGCAGGTTTTGTGGCGGCGATGCGCAGACTTTACAGATTCCTTAAGAAACGTTTTAGTCTGTACGCAGGCTAACCGAAGACGTACCATTGAACTGAATTTAAAAAATTGAAGACGAAATAATATGAATACGATCTAATTCGCTGCCCACTTTCGAATTGCTGAAGAAACGAAGTTAGCTTAACCGCCATAAAGTTAATTGAAATGTGAACTGAACAAGAGAATGAAGCCTAACTGCATCATGTTGAGAACGTAGCCACATTATCGTGGTTTTAAGAAAAAGACTGGATGCTAAATGGATCTGAAGCGAGTTGAACTACGTCTTTTCCGGCTTAGTTGAGCATCAAATTTCTTCCAGGAAACTATGTCACTAGTGTCCAGATCGTATTTCATGAAAATTCTAAAGTGCAGTAATTCATTGAAATTTTCATGAAATACTGCACCCTCAAAAACACAAAGCCTGAAAATACCTTTTCACCAGGCGATCGACAGCAAAATATGCCATGAACCAAAGCAATAAGAATTGTAATTTTTGATAGTACAAGGGTATAAATAATATGTGACACTCCGTATCAGAATCACCAATCGTGACATTAGGAAAGTTTTTACTAATGGCGCGAAGAAGTGGAAAGTTATGAAAGTTTTGATAAACAATCCATTTTCAGTTTTTATCGTAATCAGATCAAATGAAAAATGATCTTTCTCATGGTTTCTTGTTTCTAGTTGGTTTTGAACTATATTTTGTGAAGTATTTTCAGTTTAAAAACGTTGCTAAGGCTGTTAAGAACAGTGAAATCTACACAGAAGAAAAAAGAACTGAACTGTATAAAAACTATTTAAAACAGGAAGCTAGAAACTTCAAATTAACAAGTTGTTATTGCAGAGAACGATTCTGAATAGGAAAATCCCCATGTTGAAAAGTAGCTTGACACTATTTCAATAAGGAAACTTGAGTAACGGTGCTGGAAAACAAATAAAATACGCTTCCTCTTCACTCATTTTCGCTGTGTAGAAAGAAAATGGATTGGTGATTGAAACAAGTTTCATAATTCTTTTCTCAATTCTAAAGTTCTTGTTAGTTTTATTGCAAAATTATTGAATCAATTTTGAACGAAAATATCATTTATCTTTATTGATATTCTGATGAGTTAATACGATTGATATTTTATTTTAAATACGAATAACAAATTACATTTCAAAAACAAGGACGTATAATTCAGAAGCTTTTCCACACAGCCGTTATTTTTACTCTGAAGCCTTCTTTGGAAGGATGAAATAAAAAGCAAACAATTTTCAAGCTCATTTATATTTTACTTATTATGCATCTTTGAATATATTAAAAAAGTTTGGGCAAGTTTGGGCTTCTGTAACATAGAATTGCGAAGGTGTTCTAGAGATATAGAATTGTGAAACTTTGAGCTCCGTTTTCTCATTTCGACATGATTGTTTGGATTTCGGTTCTGCGAAGAATCACTTTTTTTGTTGGATAAAATCAGTTATACTCGTCATATTAAAAAATCGTTTACAGAACTGAGCAGTGCATAAATTCTGCTTTAGGATCTGTAATAAATCGAATTTTGAAAATTTGTCATGATTGTTGATTCTGACACGGAGGATCACTTATTGAACTTTTTTTGTGAAGCTACATTCAAAGTTTTCTTGAATCACCTCAGTGTTCATTCCCTAGATTACATTTATTTGCTGAAAAGCAGGCTGCAAACGGAACGTGCTGACGGAAATAACGTCAGCTGAGTTGAGAAACGCTTTTGTCAGTAGTAGCGTAGACTCGTAATAAGGTCGTTAGGGTAACCGTTTGTCAAAAATATACTATCTTCCTAAATCACTGCCAATTCAATTGTAAAATTGAAAGAGTCGATTAATATAGGTCAACTAGCTTGAAATAGAGATTATTTCGTATTTCTTTGTTGAACACATTTGATTTGTGAGAGCCAAACATGTCTAAGCAAATCCTGATAAGGAATCAGGTCGTGTTCACGTTTCGTTTACATTTAGATGCAGTAGAATTGGGAACATTGCAAAAAGATATAAATGTCGGTCTTACATCATTAGTCTCTTTCTCCCATTTCTCAAAATTAGGCAGAGGAGCACCACTCAGGCAGAGGAACCTCCCAGCAGTAGTTGATTTGCCTGAGTTAACATGACCAATGACAGCGACATTGAGGCACGGCTGTTGTTCATTAATATTGGGCGCATTCGTTGCCATTATTCATCGATTATTTTCAATCTACAGTATTCAAAAGAAGAGTATTACATGAGGGTACAAAAATTTCAAAAGTACAACTACAAACACCATTTGTTAGGCCATATTTCAGGTGCTTTATTCAGACATGATTTAGGGTGGATATAATCTCATTAATTCATTATCTGTTTTGCACAGCAATAGGAATCAAACTTTCCCATGGTTTCTCATTGATTTGGCTTTCAGTTTATACATCAAATTTCATCGTGTCTCAAATCTTGACTTGGAAATGCTTGCTATGGTTTGCAAAAGTCTTTCCTTACAGTCCCAGAAAATGTATGTAGCTATATATAGCCTGCATCACAGACCAAACCTGCAATGGTTTCGCAAAATGGTTTGAGTCTGTGACGCAAGCTAGTTACTATATTAATTAACTATAATTTCCAAATTCTGCGAAGGATTGAGCAATACAATCTGTAGCACTCATCACTGTCATCGTGTTAAGCTTTTTCTCTAAATTGAGTAAATTGGTTTGTGAGGGTTAACAATAGCGAGTTTTCATTCTATAGAATACTATGAAAACTGAAAACTAAAATAGTAGAATTATACCGATTGTTATAATTGAATTAAAATCATGTCAGGTCTGATTTAGTAGTTACATGTCAACACTCCATATAGCACGTGAGTATGAATTGTCAACAACACAACCTCAAACAAGTGACACTGTGATACTTCTTACGATGATAGATCATTGGGTAATAGCAAAGCGAGTTTATCAGTGATTACTAAAAGACTTTACAAAAGTGAACAAAATAACGATTGAAAATAGTGTTTTGTAACAGGTGATCTTTATAACGCATTCACATAGCTCATCCTTGATAGAGATGAAGGCGAAGTTATAGGGATTAGATAAGAATTGCCACAACCTGGTTATGATACCTATCAAAGACTGAAAATTAAGAGGAAATTACCGAGATTTTTGTTTGCCTGTGTTCCTGAGAGACATCTGGTATTATGCAAGTACTTCTTTTTCTTCTAGGCATATTGAAGAATCGATAATTGATAATATCGCAAGAACATGAAATAAAGTATGCATGTGAATGCAACATTAAAAAGTTGGCCATTTCGAAAAAATAGGAATTTTGTCAACACCATAGGAGAAAACATAGACAACACAAATTATTTTCACAGGTATTTTTCTGCAAAATAACGTTCTGTATCACAATTTTTGAGATGTTTATCGCATTTTAAGCTGTTAAAAGTAAAAAGTGAAATAGTTCATGGCCTTTAGTAGCTCCAGATGGGTAAAGTAGAAGTTTAGAAAGTGTGCAGTGGAGGAGAAGTTCACTCTAAATCATTCAATTCTGTGTTGGTCATCGAGAGTGTTTGTGTTTTGATGTATTTGTGTAGTTGATTTACTGTTGCATTTCTGTTGCAAGTTTTGTAGGAAGTAGACAAAACAAAGAAAAACTTGATGTCTCATGATCAAAAGTGAGTACAGGATTTCTTGCACCAGATGATGATTGTTTGAAACAACAAAATATCGAGTCTCAACTGTGTTTTTGACACTTCCTGCTAGAACAAAAAAATGCGCTCCGTTGCGCAGACCTTGCTAACAAGGGAGAAACGATTTAGGTCTGCACACAGGCTAAATTCACAGCGCACAAAAAGCCGTAACATGTAAAAATAAATATGAAACATAGAAGCCAAAACTTCGATTGAAACCACCATGGGATCTAGATACTTAGCGTATAAATTACTTGCAATAAAATGGTGAATAAAACGAACAAATCTCAATTGAAATAGATCAAGATCCTTTGTGAAAAGCTGCGATCTGAGAAAAAGTTAACGAGAGTATCAAAACGTGAACAACAGCGAACATCTACGATCGAAAGAATTCTTACCGAGAACATCTGATTGTGTTCCTGAGAGATATCTGGGATCTGAAAGTACCTCATATCAAAACATCGGTAAATACGTTCACGAAAATCCAAAGGAAAAAAATGCTTGCAAAATTGAAAAACCGTTGCCATTTTGAAAAGATGTGAATGAAGCCTCTTCAACATGAATAGAAGGGAACATAGCATGCGTTGATTTCCTGCAAAATTACGTAATTTTTCGTTTTTAATCGCAATTTTTGATTTTTTTTTAATTTAAGTTTTAAAAAGTAAAACGTGAAATAGTTTATGGCTTTTAGCTACGGAATGGGTATTGGAAGTTAGGAAAATGTGTCATGGAGGAGGACTTCAAGTTAAAAAATTCTATTGTGTGTTGGTCACATGGAGACGGTTTACGCTTTATTATTATAGAGATACGGCAGAGCTTTAACTAATGTAGAAGTAATTATATTACGGAGATTATATTGCAATTAAAATTGGATTTCACCTTCATTTCATTCAGCAATATCTACAATTCTCAATTCTAAATGAGCCTGCAATAGCCCAGCAATGTGGGTTACCATTGCTAGTTCATATGCATTAAAAATATAATGCACAAGGATGATAATTCATCGATAATCCATCCAGTATAGCAGATGAAATAGCGCTTTTGAAACAACAATGTCGAACTACACAAAAATGGTGGCCTCGCATTTTTGACAAACTAATTAGGCTCACAAATACAAAGGTGTCGGAAAAACTAGCAAGAAAACTTAAACTTGAAGAACTTAGCCTGAAAATATTCTAACCAATTTGAAGATAATCCATATTCAAGACTTTGCAGTTCGCACTCAAGCTACATGACAGGCCAGTGGGCTGGACCAAAGCTAGACCAGTGCCACATGTCCCCGCTAGAACACTCCGGCGGTCTACATTTTGCTGTGAGGACATGCAACTTTTGAGGTGAAAACGTGGGGCGCACTTTATTCCCGAAAAAGTAACGGAATGCCAATCACAAGCCATAAGCTGTGAAGTTTCACTCTAGCAACATTTCGTCGAACTGAAACTTCTTGGATTGGATGAAAAAGTGAGGGAGTGCGATCAAAAAAATATATATGAAATTGTACGCTCCATTACGCTTACGCAATGTTGATCACTCTGTCTAGGATATGTCATTGCTATTTAGAATTTTTGCATAGCTTACTACTTCGGTAGCTCGAGCACTCTGGCATGACATGGCTGTCTTGCGCAATGTGTTGATTTTCACAACTTGCCAAAATTAGTTCAACCTGACCTAGCTGTAATGGCGAAGTCAGTTCATATGGCCTCACTGAGCAGCACTGATGAAGGCCAACAGCCAGAAACAAGTACTTGTCTGCTGCTTTATTTATATATGAAATTGAATATCATAGATCGAGCTGCGATTCAAGGAGCTGGAGATGGATTATGTTAGCAGTTGGTGTTTTGGCTATTTTTATAGGAAAATGATATGATTTAAAAGCGACGTTTTGACATTTTCAAATAAATTCTAACAGCTTGTGTCAATGACTTTAAAATACTTATGTAGAGCAACGAGTTTCTTATTCAGCAATTCTGGGGATGGATAGCGTTCTCTAAAGTTGAGTTCCATGTCGAATCGAGAATTTTGTATATAGTTATCTCACTGTACATTCAACGACTCTAGCGAGTAATGTCTGCCTTACTTTGGGCGAACTAAGATCAACTTCATTTGTAAATCAACGTTGTCGTTTTCTTTTTTCACCTATTTTATCAACGATTCTTACAAACTTATGTTTAGCTTTCATGTGATCCGAAAGAAATATGAAGTTCTAGTCAATTTTGTACGTTGTACGTTGTACGTGTGTTTTAGCCCACCCATGTGGGGTTGGTTGTGTAATATGATGCCATTTGCTTGTTGAACGGATGCGCACAATAGCCGAGAAGTTCGTAGTATGTCGCTTTTTAGCCACTATTTTTACAAGCCCAGATGTAGAGCAACAAAATGTGGGCACATGGAGCTAGGTAAGACTAAAGGCGTCTTTCAACCCACCACAACACACTCCCCAGCACAAGAACAGAGAAACGAAGCAGAAAACTTGTTTGGTCCAACCCACCTGATAACAAAAGCGTAAAAGAAAACATACGCCGCATATTTCTCAAACTCCTCAAAAATTCTCAATTGCAAAATTATCTCCGTACTATAATTACTTCATCATTGTCTAAACCTCTATGTAATAAAGCTACTCTATCTGCAGTCGTTCTAAATCAGAAACTAAGTCTTATTAACCAAATATATCAGAACGTTTACGATTTTTAAAAGTTTTGAAAATCCATAATTTTCTGTTTGAATGCAAAACGTTGATAGAAAGACATCAAATCAATCAAAACTGCACCCGTCAAATGCTAAAAGCAGGCAAAATCCCTTTCGATAGGATATACTGTTTAAAGACGTAAATCAGCTGAAGGGTTATTATAGGTGTGTGATCGATGCCTATAGCTCGTATTTGCAACAGATCAATTAAATAACAAATGGCCTTCTCTCGGGGTACTAATAGACAAAACAATGGTAGAATATAGTTTGACTTCCATATAGGCGGATCCATTATGACCTTCATGTGAATATTTGTGTTAAATTCAGCTAGCCTAATCAACTTCAAGTGTTTGCCTACATCCTTGTTTTGATTTTTGGCCAAATACCAATTAATTTTGTCCTTCGTGTGGAGAGAATCAAATTATTTACTTAAAATTTGCCTTTTACTGTCCCTCTTGCATGGAGCCTTATCAAAATCTTGTACTAAAACAGAGGAAGTAATATAATAATAACTCCACTATATAAATTCAAGATTAAACAAACTTCAATAAATTGAATACTTCGCTTCTGATGTGCGATAACGAAACGCGAAAATACAGAACATTCAAAACTTATTTCATTTCAACTTCATTTTACAATTTTCAGTTTTCACTTTTCATTAAATTCTAGTACGGAAATTCGATGTCAAAGTCAAGATAATCCCTAACAGATTTCCTAGATAGAATTTAACGTTACCTGCAATTCTAAGAAATAACAGCAAAGCAGTATTTATCAAGTCAAGATTGACACACGGTGAATTTGATGTCTGAAATGGGAGCTGCATATAAGTAAAACAGTGGAAGATTTTGATTGCTATTGCTATGCGAAACAGATAATAAATTCAAATAGTTTATGATATCTAGATCATGTCTGAAAAAAGGCCCTTCCAGTGATACCTAAATTGTAATTGATTAGAAAATGACTAAAAATAATAATGGAAGGATGACCCACATACTTAATTCATATCAATAGGTTATAAAATATACTTACTAACAGAGAGATATGATGTATTCTTATAGTTGATGATTTGCAAAATATTATCTGATTAAAATTGCGAAAAGATCACTGGCAATTCTCACCTCACACAAATTGGAGTCGATTTGATTAAAATCAAGCAAGGGAAACGGTTCACACACACAAACACACGCCCATCGTCAGAGTATTTATCAGACGGTGAATGCATCACTTCATCGATATATGTTGTATTGTTCTACATGGGATTGTTACTCACATGGATGGCCTGCATAGTATAATAGTTCAAAGAATTAATTTGTTTTGCTGTTTACCATTAGTTCGTATAGCTAGATTGTACTCAGTGTAGGTCGATTTTTCTCTGTTTCATTCAATGGCAATTTTATTTTTGAGTTGTGAGAGGTTATTTGTCATCTGAGTATTTTACGATCTTTAGATTTATCGTTAAGGAGTGCCTTTTTAAGATACAACGATCATGACAATCCACGTGACTTTGAACTGTATCTCTTGTGGTGGACATTCACATTAGAGCCTAATGGAACAAAAGGGTCAGACATGCAGAGATTGCATACGACTGAGGACAATAAACAAATCGCTTTTTTTGTGTTAGTTTTGTCTTGAGAGACACAACAACTATATTTCTATTTCTACCTCCACAAAAACATTAAATTGTGTAGCAAAAGCCAGAGAAAGGTATCTTAATCCATATTGGAGCTGTTGAAAACGCAAATCCTACACCAGAGGGAAGAAGAAAAAATGTGAAGCAGTACTTGAAAATAGAGGGAGAAAACTGACCGCCATGCTTTGCATTGTTTCTCCCCCTGATTAGCAAATGGAGGTTGTGGACTCAATTTCAACGTCAGAGTTTTCATGCTAGAAAATGGTGGGCACAGCTGTGGACAGACAGCCTTTGGATTTTAATCAGTAAAGATTCAGATTTTTTGTCTAGTAGATACCCATAATTCACATTGGGGAGGGGAACAAACACCGTTGAAGTAATTTGCAAACTGGAAGCTTTCTGTTATCCTCGCCCAGATCGTAAAATAATGCATAGCAGAACAAAACTTGCCAAGGACTGTAGGAGCTGCGGGGTTCGAATGACCGGACACCCCACTTTTCAGCCTGTGGGCGCCTAACAATAGATGGACATACACAAAATTTGTTTCAAACTATCAATTTTGAGAAACATTTATATGAGTAAGTGCACGATCCAGCTATCTTGCAGCTGATACAAAGTATTGAATCACAAGTGACATCAACATATGCACATGAGTATCTTGGTCTTGAATTAACTTTCGAGAAAATGAGTCGTGACTATATTGGTAGCTAGTTACAAATCGAAGGCTGCACAATAATTGAGATGGGTGAGCTATAGAAATGGATCGATTCCAATTTGCTAGATTCCAGGGATGACAAGTAATTCTACTCATATTTGTGGAATGCTAAAAGGGTTAATCTTCGTCAAGGGCTCCCTTGGTCAGAAAGATGCTGTTAGCCGTCATCAGTACTGCTCAGTGAAACCATAAGGACGGACTTCGCCAATACAGCTAGGTCAGGTTGAACTTGGCAAGTGGTGAAAATCAACACATTGCGCAAGACAACCAAGTCATGCCAGAGTGCTCAAACTACCGAAGTAGTGAGCTTTGCAAAAATGATTTAACTATAAACAGTAATGAAGCTTTTTACCAAAAATGTAGATGGAATATTCCCATAACAGCTAGAAGTGATCTCAGTGGAACTAGCTTTTTCAATTTACACTGATTAAGGACCAGTGGCTAGATGTAGATCTGCTGCTGCATCAAATTGAATATGAGTACTCTTGGTTCAAGTGATGGCATTTTAGGTAACTTAAAGTGTATATCTCGGCTATAGGGTTATGACGGATTTGGATAGAACTATTTTTTTATCCGTACATGTTTCTGTTG